>CM045460.1:31064794-31279794 GCA_024666655.1 Dascyllus trimaculatus
ATCCATCATCCATCCATCCATCCATCATCCATCCATCCATCCATCCATCCATCATCCATCCATCCATCCATCCATCCATCCATCCATCCCATCATATCAATCCATCCATCCCATCATATCAATCCATCCATCCATCCATCATCATCATCATCCATCCATCCATCATCCATCCATCCATCCATCCATCCATCCATCCATCCATCCATCCATCCATCATCCATCCATCCATCCATCCATCCATCCATCCACCCATCATCCATCCATCCATCCATCCACCCATCCATCCATCCATCCATCATCCATCATCCATCATCATCCATCATCATCCATCATCCATCCATCCATCCATCATCCATCCATCCATCCATCCATCCATCATCCATCCATCCATCCATCCATCCATCCATCCACCCATCATCCATCCATCCATCCATCCACCCATCATCCATCCATCCATCCATCATCCATCATCCATCATCATCCATCATCCATCCATCCATCCATCATCCATCCATCCATCCATCCATCCATCCATCCATCCATCCATCCATCATCCATCCATCCATCCATCCATCCATCCATCCATCCATCCATCCATCCATCCATCATCCATCATCCATTTTCTTCCAGTGTCTCCTCCATGCTCTCGGTTTCCAGCTGGACCAACATCTGACTGACTGGATGAAAGTCAGCAGCAATAAATGAAACAAACGGCTGATTAGAAACATGTTAGTGATAGTTTCAGGGGAACTCCTGCCTCCTTGAGAACATAATTAACAGGTTAGTTGTGGTGGATGTGATCTCTGGGAGACATGACTGAGCTGTTTGTGCATCACGTTTATCATGACTTGACTTGTTCGGCCTGTTGTTTGCCCACACTAGTAGTCATATGAATGTTCTGTTTTCTGTGTTTCGTTGGAGCTCAGCTGCCAGACGAGGATCCTGCTGACCTGCAGCTGGTTTGGTTCTGGTTGAACGTCCACATTCTGTTTCTGAGTGGCTCATTTCCATCCATGTTTTATTGAAACTCTCAGGATGTTTGTGAGGAGGGACAGTAGAGTAGCCCGACCGACCTGAGACACACACACACACACACACACACACACACACACACACACACACACACACACACTGAGCTGATCAGCTGGTCGGCCTGCAATTACTGCAAATGCACTCGGTCTCCATGGCAACAGCTTTTTTTCCCCGACAGGTCCCGACTTTGATGCTGCGACGATGTGGGCCGACCCGATGCTGCAGCTAACGAGGCCGAGGCTGGAGAGTGTGTGTGTGTGTGTGTGTGTGTGTGTGTGTGTATGTGTGTGTGTGTGTGTGTGTGTGTGTGTGTGTGTGTGTGTGCGCTCAGCGGGAGGTTTGGAAGGTGAGATGAAGAAGGAAAGTGTGGCGATGCTAACAGCTCGTCTCCTCCACAATAAAAGCTCCCGCAGAGCTAATGAGATAACGTCTGTTTGGATGAAGGAGCCGAACCACAGGAAGAGTTACCTGTTATAAATCTGAGATCTGAGGGAGCTGAAGTGGAGAATAAAGGGATGACAAACATGAGAACCCTGAGTTATATTACCTGTTATCTTCTCTGTACTCAGAAGACGAACCGTTGGGATGTTCAGGACAAATGTGACGCCCACCTTCATGACTCATCAACAGTCTGAACTACAGTTTCCATCCATAAGTAAAGACCATGTTTATCTTTAGCTTCCAGGACAACTAGAACTCACTCAGACTCGTCCATGTCCTCCTCAGGTCGGTTCTTCTGGTTCCTCTTTGACCCTTCTGGTCAGAACCGGTTCAGTCCAACTAAATGTGTCGTCTCCATGACTCAGACTGGTTTCTTCAGGTTCTTGATGGTCTAAGTCAGGACTTTCTTTGGGGGGACCAGTCTAGAACCTTAATTCCAGCCTGATGGAACCATTTCTTCACCACTTTGATGTGTTTGGGCTCATTGTCTGGTTGGAACATCCAGCTGTGTCCCAGATCAACCTTCTGCTGATGGTTTTAGGTTCTGATCCTCCTCCTTCATTGTTCCATTGACTTTGTGTGAAGCTCCAGTTCCACAGAGCATGATGCTGCCACCTCCATGCTGGATGGTAGGTCTGGTGTTGTTGGGGTTGAAGGCCTCACCTTCTCTCCTCAGTCTTTGTTCCATCTGACCTCAGAACTTTCCTCCAGAAGGCCTTTTCTTTGTCCATGTGATCAGTGGAGCTTTAAGGTTCTGCTTCTAGAGGAAGAACTTCCTTCTTCATGGAGCCTCTCAGCTCATGTTGATGTCCAACCCTGTGGACACTGACAGCTGTGTTCCAGCAGCTTCTGGTTCATCCAGACCTGCTTTCTGCTGGTTCCTGGTTGACTCTGGACCATCCTGACCAGGTGTCAAGGAACTAATGGACCAAACTGGACTAAATGTGGACCAAATTGGACCAAACCAAACAGACCTGCTTTCTGCTGGTTCCTGGTTGACTCTGGACCATCCTGACCAGGTGTCAAGGAACTATTGGACCAAATGTGAAAAGAATGTGGACCAAACTGGACTAAACCAAACTGGACTAAATGTGGACCAAACTGGACTAAACCAAACTGGACTAAACGTGGACCAAACTGGACTAAACCAAACTGGACTAAACCAAACTGGACTAAACGTGGACCAAACTGGACTAAACCAAACTGGACAAAATGTGGGCAAAAATAGACTAAATGTGGACCAAACTGGGCTAAACATGGACCAAGCTGGACCAAACTGGACTAAACGTGGACCAAACCGGACTAAACGTGGACCAAACCAGACTAAACGTGGACCAAACTGGGCTAAACGTGGACCAAGCTGGACCAAACTGGACTAAACGTGGACCAAACCGGACTAAACGTGGACCAAACCAGACTAAACGTGGACCAAACTGGGCTAAACGTGGACCAAACCGGACTAAACGTGGACCAAACCGGACTAAACGTGGACCAAACTGGGCTAAACGTGGACCAAACTGGACTAAACCAAATTGGACTAAACCAAATTGGACTAAACGAGGACCAAACTAAACTAAATGTGGACCAAACTGGGCTAAACGTGGACCAAACTGGACTAAACCAAATTGGACTAAACATGGACCAAACGAGACTAAATGTGGACCAAACTGGACTAAACATGAACCAAATTGGACTAAACCAAATTGGACTAAACATGGACCAAACTGGAGTAAATATGGACCAAGCTGGACCAAACTGGACTAAACCAAACTGGACTAAACATGAACCAAATTGGACTAAACCAAACTGGACTAAACATGGACCAAACGAGACTAAATGTGGACCAAACTGGACTAAACATGAACCAAACTGGACTAAACCAAATTGGACTAAACGTGGACCAAAGTGGAGTAAATATGGACCAAGCTGGACCAAACTGGACTAAACATTGACCAAACTGGACTAAACCAAACTGGACTAAACATGAACCAAATTGGACTAAACCAAACTGGACTAAATGTGGACCAAACTGGACTAAACCAAATTGGACTAAACATGGACCAAACGAGACTAAATGTGGACCAAACTGGACTAAACATGAACCAAATTGGACTAAACCAAATTGGACTAAACGTGGACCAAATTGGACTAAACCAAACTGGACTAAACATGGACCAAACGAGACTAAATGTGGACCAAACTGGACTAAACATGAACCAAATTGGACTAAACCAAACTGGACTAAACATGAACCAAATTGGACTAAACCAAACTGGACTAAACGTGGACCAAACTGGAGTAAATATGGACCAAGCTGGACCAAACTGGACTAAACATGGACCAAACTGGACTAAACCAAACTGGACTAAACGTGAACCAAACTGGACTAAACCAAACTGGACTAAACTAAACAGGACTAAACTAACCAGACCTGCTTTCTGCTGGTTCCTGGTTGACTCTGGACCATCCTGACCAGGTGTCTCTCAGCAGCAGGTGGTAGTTTGTGTTTCCTTCCTGATGGTGGCAGCAACACACCTGGACCATGAACTTTATACTACAAACAGGTGATTCTAGGACCTGAAGCTGCTTTGAAACGGCTCCAAGGGACTTTCTGACTGGTTCTAGTCGATGATTTGCTTCTTCAGATCTTTGCTGAGCTCCTCAGACTTTCCCACTGTAGTGTCTGAGTCTAATGAGTGGATCAGTGGTTCTAGTTAAACTGGATCAGAGGAGTCAGCAGCTGTAGTCGATCAGAATCACTCAGGAGAAGTTAAAAGGTCATGAAACTAAGAAAAATATGATTAATACAACTTTATACATCAACAAAACTGATCATTCAAGTTTCTGCACCTCATTTTTAACACAGATTAATCAGTTATTGATCAGTGACGCTGTTTTCATGAGGAGTATTTTTAAATCGACACCATTTGAATGACAGTGAACCAAAACAAACACCAGGCTGAGGTTCGTGTTGATGCTGATCAGATAAAAGCCGCCTTAATCAGGATCAGGACGTCCCTAAATATCAGTCAGATATTTTGGAAGCACAGCAGCGAACAGACAAAGCATGAAGAAGACGAAGTCAAAGAGTCTCCTGTCGGTGTTTTTTCTCCATCCAGTGATCAGGAACAGAAGCCGAGAGCTGCTCTGTGGATTTCTGCTCCACGAAGACAATAAAGAAGAGGAGAGGATAGAGGTTCTTTAATTATCTCTTCGTATCGGGGAAGGAATTAACTGCACGGCTCAGAAGCTGCATCTCCATATTTACAGCCACAAAAGACTCATTTCTGGTTCGGCGATACTGAAACCAATTAACAGAGAAGTCGCTGGTATTAAAGGACGTCGTGAGGAGCTGACAGGAGGACAATCGGCTGGTTCCACCTTCCAAACCAAGATAACCAAGAACAACAGAAAAGCTGCTTCCTGATGCGTCTCTGTGTCGACTAACGAAGGCCGGCAAAGTTCAGGCTCACTGTGTTCCCTTCATTCTATTGGAGGGTATTTCTGCTCAGACCACATCGTCCTTCAAACACTGACAGCTGCTTTGTCTCAGGAATGATGTTCCAGTGAAAATAAACTGCATCTCGGTTGCGTTGTTTCACAAATACGTTTCTAAATCCTAATCGCTGCCATTTGTTATTAGGGTCCGAGTACCAAAGGGAAAAGACCCTACTGTTCCCTTAATGTTTGTTTGGCGACACTTTGAACCTCAATTTGACCCCCTAAACATGCTCAAAAACTCCCCAAATTTGGCACACCCATCAGGACTGGTGAAAAATTTGATATTTTGTTGGAATTACACATATGAATGGCAAAATGACTCAACAGCGCCACCTTGAAAATTGGGTTTTAATGGAGTTAATACGGCTAGTTTCACGTACAGCTATGAAATGTATGTGAAAGGCATTGGAATTTAACAAACTCCTCCCAGGATTTGTATCCAATCTTCACCAAATTCACTGTGTGGCATCTAAACCCATCCAGGATGAAAAGTTATTAAAATCTCGTGGCTGCGTCACATGGTGTGGGCGTGGCAGGGCGGCCATTTTGAACAAAATCGCCATATGGAACGAAATGGGTTTTGGAGGTGAAGGGATCCAAGTAAAATCACAAAATCCACACAAATCCTCATTAATCTTTAAATTTAATTTACTGTCAAATGGCATCAAAATGTCTAAAATGACCAAAAAATGTCAAAATGACTCCAGAAATGTTCAAAATGTCTCAGAAGTTCTCGAAACAGATCAAAATTAATATGTAGAGAAATTTGCATCTTTTACATTCACAAAAAGCAGCTCTGTATCACACTGAAGGAACAGAGGAACCAAAAAGAAGAACATGCATAGATTTACATCGTCATTGTCTGATGAACATAAACTCTGGTACAAACAGTCCTCAAAGAAACTTTAGAACAAGAATCTAAATCCTTCTCCTCTGTGTTTTCTATTCTAACTAAATGGGAGTTTAAACCAGATGCAGATTGCTCTGGTTCCCAGTTGGTCCAGCTTAATAAAAGCTGTCTGAAACCAGCTCGCTGTCCTCATTCAAAGAGACATAATGAGCAAAAATGCGTGATGTTGGCTGAAGCTTCTGTTCTGCAGAGGCCAAATAAGCCAAGCTGGTGTTTGCAGCTCATCAGCCTGTAGCAGGAATATTAATGTGAGGCCGACAGTGGGACCAGTAAACTGAACTCGTCAGCCTCGGCTCTGTGAACAGTTTATTAAGTCCGAGGCGTCCACGTGGAGCTACAGGAAGTCTCTGTAGTCCAGCTGGAAACTCTCAGAGAATCTTTGAAGTGAAGTGAAGTGAGGAGAGACAGGAAGAAGAAACAACACCAGTGGAGGCTCCTCTCCACTCAAATTAAATTAAAAATGATGCAGAGTTTTACTGTGTAGCTGCCAGGGTCACTGTGCAGAGTTCTCCTGCTCCTCCTGCAGCTGGATACAGTAATAATGAACTGTTGCTGTGCAGAGCTCCCCCTGTAGCTTCTCCTGCAGATGGATACAGTAATAACGAACCATAGGGTCAGTGTGCAGAGCTCCTCCTGTAGCTCCTCCTGCAGCTGGATACAGTAATAACGAACCATAGAGTCAGTGTGCAGAGCTCCTCCTGTAGCTCCTCCTGCAGTGAATAATGAACGATCAGGTCACTGTGCAGAGTCCTCCTGTAGCTGGATTCTTTTAGGTCATCTTTTGTGTCTTTATCATCATTTTTCGAATATTTGAGGCCTTTTTCAGTCTTTTTGTCATCATTTTATCTATTTCCTATAATAGTTTTTGTCACTTTAAGACTGTTGTGTCCTGTTGTGGTTGTTTTTTTGTCTTTTCTTGTAATTGCATTTCTCCTTTTGGTCATCCTTTGTCTTTTTGTATAGTTTTTGTGTCCCTCTGTGAGTGCAGTGAATGTGGAGCCAAACGACACAAGTGAAGAAACTCTGGACATAAACCTGACAGCAGATGCAGCTCAAATGCAAAGGTGGCAGACCATCAGTGGATAGTGGACCCTGACACTTGGACCCAGAAAGTGCAGTCTGGGATGGATACAGGTGCCAAGTGCAACACACTGACTCTGAACTGCTGTCAGTCACTGGAGCACACAGGTGAGCTGGAGACCTGGAAAAGAATAATCAGAACCTACTCAAAGCACAAAATAAAGCCTGCTGCAGCAGTTGACCTTCCACTGCACTACAAAGAGGCCAAGGCTGAGCTTCAAACAGTGGACACTGCACAGGAGAATGTCCTCAGCGGCACAACAGCAGAGGCCTGAGGTCTGATTTAGAGACCGGACTCTTTACAAGACAGCAGCACGGTGAACAAAGTGAACAAAGCTGATCATACTGCAAAACACATAGCAGGAGGGAGAGTAAATGAAATAAATGAAATGCATGAAATCAATTAACGACATCTGAAAATGCAGCTGGAGGAACATAAGTGAAGTGAAATACAGATAAAAGAGTTTAAAGTTGATAAATATCC
Organism: Dascyllus trimaculatus; assembly: GCA_024666655.1. Taxonomy (NCBI): domain Eukaryota; kingdom Metazoa; phylum Chordata; class Actinopteri; family Pomacentridae; genus Dascyllus; species Dascyllus trimaculatus. The sequence goes on from CM045460.1 coordinate 31,072,243, forward strand.
ACTAAATATATCTGATTATCTAAAAACAGAAAATATTTGATGTTTTTTCCTACAGCATCTTGACGTCTTCAACACCAACCCCAATAACATAAATTTGAACAATAAAATAAAAATTAAAAAGTAAATACATAAAAGTTCATAGTTTAAAAAAAATCTATAAAATAAATAAACATCAATCAATTGAAAGTAAATGTAAATCAATGAAAGATACAGGAAGAGACTCATAGATGAAGAAAAAGATGCAGGAAGATGCAAAGACTCAAAGATGCAAAAAGACACAGGTGACAAAACAGACATAAACACTCAAAAACGCGAAGCTGCAAAGACTCAAAGACTCAACGATGCAGAAAGACACATATTTGAGGAAAAACCGCAGAGACTGAAAGATGCAAAGACGCAAAGATGCAAAGATGCAGAAAGGCACATAGGTGACAAAACAGACAAACATTTAAATACACAAAGCAAAGACTCGACAACTTAAAGATGGAAAGATGCAAAGATGAAAAGACGAAAAAATGCAGAAGCAAAGATGCAAAAAGACAGGTGACAAAACAGACAAAACTCAAGATGCGAACATGCAAAGACTCGAAGATGCAAAAAGACACAGATGCAAAGATGCAAAGACTTAAAGAGGCAAAGATGCAAAGATGCAAAAAAGACAGCGACTCTGTAAAGACTCAAAGATGCAAAGACTCAAAGAGGCAAAGATGCAAAGATGCAAAAAGACACAGCGACGCTACAAAGACTCAAAGATGCAAAGACTCAAAGAAACAAAGATGCAAAGATGCAGACACAAAGATGCAAAGACTCAGAGAGGCAAAGACGCAAAAAGACACAGATGACAAAACAGACAATCACTCAAAGACGCGAAGCTTCAAAGACTCGAAGACTCAAATATGGAGAAAGACACATATTTGAGGAAAAACCGCAGAGACTTAAAGATGCAAAGCTGCAAAGATGCAGAAAGACACATACTTGCATCTTTGTAAACTCATGTATTAGAGTTTACAAATAAAGTCTAACACATGAACATATTCTGTTATGCAAACACTTCATCTGTTCCTCCTTCAGCTCAGCTTCCTGCACAAACCTGCTGTGTTGCCTCGTTGTTGCATCATGTCGTGTTCCTGTTGTTCACCTGTAATCTCACAGCAGCCAACCTGCTCTGTTGTTCCACACTAATAATCCACCTGAAGGTTCGTCTTATGAAAACACAGCAGCTGCAGCTCGTTTCATTACAATTTGTTGGTTCAGGATTCATTTGGAGTTCATGTGTTTCTCTGTGCAGCTGTGGACACAAACAGCACGACACACAACATGAAACTGAAAGACTCAAAATGAAACCCACAGTAACTGAGGCGGTGATGTCTGAAGAGGATTTTATATTTTGATCCCTTTTCCACCAAGAAGAACCAGGTCTAGTTCTGGTTCTTAGTTGGTTCTAATCTGGTTCCTCCTAAGAACCTGTTTGGAGTCCAGTTGGAGCCATTGGGTCACCATAAAACCACTACGCTAGCATCCATTACATAGCAGTTAAACAAAAGCAGTAAGTTGATGATAATATCTATGTTTATCTCTATAGATGGTCTTAAGGCTGATTGTGAGGCGGAGGTCCTCCTGTTGCCTGGACACATCCGTGATCACGCTACTGGTGGGACACAACTGTAGCGGATTTCAGGTCAACAGTTTGTGCTAAACTTCCAGGAGTCATTCCAATACATGTGTGATGGGACCAGGGACGTCCTGGAGAACAAGGACACTAATTAGCGCTTGTGTGTCCCTTTCCACCGTTGATGGTTGGTCACCATAACCCCGCCCCCAGCCCCTGACGTACTCGGTGCTTAGCTCTGGACCAGCAAAGAGTTGGTGCTTGCTGAGCTCCAGTTTATAGAACCTGGAGTCGGTGCTTAGGAGGTGGAAACACAAAGAAGTGGAGCTAAGTCAGGCTCTGGGTCTGGACTAGACCTGGAACCAGCTCAGTGGAGGAGGGGTATTTACCTCCTGCCAACCAGAGACGCAGTTTGTCCAGGAAACTCACTGAAATGTCATTTAGTGTGTCTTTTGGTCCTTTTGTGTGCGTTTGTTAGCGTTTTGTGCTCTGTGTCGCCATTTTGTGCCTCTTTTCCGGTGTTTTGTGACTGTTTTGACTCATTTTGTTTCACTTAGTGGTGATTTGTGGTCTTTTTATCCGTATCATTTCTCCACTTCTTCTTGTCATTTTGCCTGTTAAACATCTAAACGTGTTTTTCACAGATGGACCTCAGACTGGGAGCTGTGACCCAGAAGACTCTGACTGGTCCAGATGTTGCTCCACAGCTGGATGTGCAGATGTTCTGTCAGCAGCCTCAGGGTCCATTAAACAGAGAGGCAGCAGGGGCTGATGGGAGTTGGAGTTCAGTCAGGGTTTGACCTCCGTCCTGACCTCGGTGTCTGTGGGGAGGCTTCAGGTTTGTGTTTCATCAGACAGGAAATCATCGATGAGACTCAGCAGGAGGCAAACGGACCGACATGGATCCATCTGGAGGAAACAGAGGAGCTGAACCAGGAACAGCATCTCTGGCTTCACCGTGTCATGAATGTGTGGTTCTGCTCTTTAAAGTGAGTTCACTGAGCGATTGAAGCCTCCAGGACCGACCCGGATGCAAGTTTGTGATTCTGGAGCTTCCTCAGTGAAACAGTCTTCAGCTGCTGGGAGTTTAAATCATAGACATACATACGTAGACGCCGCATTGACTGTGGAGGGACGTGCCTAAAGCTCCGCCATCTTGGTACAGGGCTAGCAGAGGGGGGAGTGAATGTAAGTCTATGGAGGTAAGAGGTCCTCCACAATCTTAAAGTAGAATTATTCACTGAATCTTCGACCGATTTCTAAACGGTTTGGTTTGTTAAAAACGTCACACATGTAGCTTTGACACAGGATGCTTGGATGCTTTTGTTCTATTTATGTCTGCCTGTCCGTCCTCCATGTCTGACGTTTGTAACAAACAATATATGTTGACAACTGATGGATTTATGATCACTTTTATAGTGCAGACATGTCATTCCTCTATAGACGTAATGCACTGTAGGGGCGAGTGGCACTGTACCAAGATGGCCGCCGCGTAGGCACGTCAGCTCCAATCGGCAGCAGCAGTCAACGCGGCGTCTACGTATATATGTCTATGGGGTAAACTGGGTTTAAAACGCTTTGAGTGTTTGGGAACTCAGACTCAGGTTTGTCCCTCTGGGCCACCGTACCTTAGAGAACAATATTCAGGAAAGAAACAAACTATGGTGCCAAAACATAAAACATGAAAGTGTCGCATTCAAAAACTGTAAAAAAAACACAAACATAATAAAAAGAAAATGTCAGTTTTTATTTTAGCTGATTTAAATTCAGAATTTTACTGTAAAAGAACAAATTACTATTTTAAAAATACAGATTTTTGATGTGGAACTTATTTAGTTTTGTTTTTCCTGACAGTCAACATGTAAATTAACATTAATAATAATAATATTAATGATAATAATAATAATAATAATAATAATAATAATAATAATAGTAATAATAATAATAATACATTGGTTTAATGCAGCTCTTTTCTAGACACTCAGAGACTCTTTACTCTGCATTATTTATTCCCTCCATCCTCCACGGCGCGAAGCTAATGACGGTAACAGAAAAACAAACGACTGATAACACAAATATTCTAACAAATAATAATGTTACAGATAAAAATCTGTGTCTGTAAAATGTTTTGCTGATTTCAATAGAATAAAAAATAAAAATAAAACAGTTTTGAAAAAACATTCCAGCATTCAAAGATGTGATTTATCTATAAGGGACATTCTGTAGAGTCAATTCTAATTAATACGTGATTTTCTGTGATTTTTATTAGAGATTATTTTAAATTATTATTTAAATTCTTCTTTCATATCTGTGAGATAATTTGCTGATTTAAAACAGTAAACTTGTATAAACACATTAAAGGACGTTTCTCTTCTGTTCAAACATAAATTCAACTTATTTAATGAGATTTTATTGGAGCTTCACTAAAACTTGAGCCGATTTAAACACAGAAGGAACGACTAGTTTCACGTTTAAACAAAGTAAAAGATCCAGTAAATATCGATAAAAACACAGATTTATGATGATTCTTACACTTTGCTCTGTTTTTTTCTAGTTAACATGTAAATTAAAACCTTTGTTTTCCTGTGTTGTTGTCTCTGCTGCTGCTCTCCCGTTAGATGGTTTCCACGGCGACCAGCAGGACCTGATGTTTGATTAGTCTTGACTTTATCTTCCTGCTGCATCTGAGTTCAATTAACCAGACTGAGATATGAGAGGAGGAGAAGAAGTTTATATGTCTATGAGGGAATCACTGAACCAGTCAGACTCCATGTTCAGCTCCATCAGATGTTCTGCTGTCAGGCTGGTCTCAGTGCAGCTGGTTGGATTCTGGTTGGACCTCAGACGTTCTGCTGCTGTGGACTGAGGTGTGTTCGCTGTCTTGGTTCTGGACTCTGACTCCAGTCTTTGTGTCTCTGATCAGAAGCCTTCAGGCACAAAGCAGCGACAGAAAGACAAAAGCAGCTGTTGTCTGCTTCTGTTCTGTTGAACCTGCAGGAGGTCAGAGATGAAAAACCTTCATCCTGAAACGTGAAACAGGAGAAGTTTAAACTCCTGCAGCTGCATTTAAAGGTGAACTGAGTTTAGCAGAACTTCCTGCAGAGTTTGATCAACAACAGAGAAGCAGATTTAAAACCTGTCAGATAAAAACTGAGACACAGCAGGAGGTTTGGTTCATCATCAGGACGCTGGAGAATTCAGGAGTTTCTAGAAGATTCATCTGAATCTGAGACTCTGATCAGAAACTGATCAAACAGAAGATCAAAGATCAGACCCACGAAGAACCTGATTCAACTACACTGTAAAAACTCCACATTTTACCAGTTTATTCGTCTTATTTTTAGTCCAATTGTCTCAACCCACTTGATTTCAGATAAATCCACTTTCCAGGTAACATTTCAGCAGATGGAGGGACGTGTTTTAAGACAACGCATCTTAAATATCTTGTTAAGTCAAACAATCTTGAAATGATCTTGTTTTAGTTGTATTTTACCAGAAACAAGGTTCATTTCATTTCATACATGTTTCAAGCTGAGCTGTTGTTTGTATCAGATAAATAATCTGGATTTAAGAAATAAAGTAAATGCATTTTATTGGAAAATCACCAATTCATATCAGAAAACAGCTGCATGTGTAAAATGTGTTAAAAAAACAAAGCAAATGTCTGCTTTTGAGTTAAAACTCCTCCTTTTGGGCGTAGCTGGCTTCACCTAAAACACAACACCTTCAAATGCTGTCAAACACCACTAAATATTAGGATTTCTAGCCAACTGTGAGAAGACATTATATCTCAGAATGCTTCAATTAATCTGTGTGATCTGATTTCAAGTACAAGATGGTCTTAAATCTAGAGAAGAGCCACGATAATACAACTAAAATAAGTTGAACACATCTCAGATTAAGAAGCTGACATTAAACTTATTAAAGCAAAAATCTATTTAATTCTTTAGCATGTCTGGTTTATTCTAAGACACCTCAGCTTGACAATGCTGCTAAAATATAGCTTCAAATAAGTTTTCCCTGCTGATTTTAAGACCTCAATATTCTAAATATCATGTCTTATTTCAAGAAATCTGACCAAGCAAATGTTCACTTGTTCTATTGGCAGATTTTTACACTTATTTCAAGTTAAAAGGCCTTGAAATAAGTTTATTTTCTTGTTTGGGAGGGGCATTTTTTACAGTGTGGAAACACAAGACACACAAAACAACCACAGAGACAAATGTTCTGACTGAAGTCGACAATCTGCTGCTGATTCTTTGGATTTCTTCATCTTTGTGATCATTTTAAGGTTCTTTATACATATTTTTAGCTGTTTTGATTCATTTATGGTCTCGTTTTGATTTATTTCTCACCCATGTGCAGCTGTTTGGTGTCTCTTGGGTCGTTCTGCATGTATTTGTTGACGTCTTTGACTCTTTACACTCGCTTTTTATACATTTGTTTTAAACCTTCATCCATTTTCAGTTATTTTGAGTCTCTTTCTGGAGGTTCTGTGTCTGATCAGGGCTGTTTTGCATTGTTTGTCGTTGTTGTTGCACATCTTTACAGCACTATTTTGTGTCTTGTAGTCGTTTTTCGTTGCTGTGTGGTGGATTTGTGTCTCTTTTTGACTGTTCTGTACGTCTTTGTGGACATTTCCCACCTTTATACACTTGTTTATGTGTTCTGTGAGGATTGTTTGACTCATTTTCAGGTGTTTAACATCACTTTTGTTGGTGTGTGTGTGTCTTATTGGTCATTTTGCCTTCATTTAAGGACATTTCCCACCTTTACACACTTCCTACATGCAGTCATGTTATCCATCTGCATTTGTTCTGTGTTTCTGGTCACTGTCTTCCTTTTTACCTCTTTATACCAGCCGGTTTGTCTTTCTGCATTTGTGTCGACACCTTAACCCTCTTTACAGCCATGTTTCACTCAATTTTGTGCCTTTTCTGCGTCTATTTGTCTTCATTTTACATTTCTTTGCAGCGACATTTGAACTCCTTTGCATCTCTGCAGAGAACAAACGGACCTGTTGATCCGTCCTCCTGCAGCGCCCCCTGGTGGCCGGATGAAGGCGCCTGCAGTCTGTTCCCAAGTGAAACTCAAGTCTGAATCAAACCTTTGTCTCTGCGGTGGTTTTACATCTGCTGCCAGATGTTCTGAGGCTCTTGGCAGCAGCTTTACTGTGTCTGTGATGAACAAAGAAGCAGCTTCAAGAGTTGATAAAGGTTTATTGGTTCAGAAAGAGGAGGTAAGTGGACCGAGTGTAACGCTGTACAGTACGTCGTCATGTAAACTGACTGAGTGGAAATGTTTAGAGAGAAACAGTTGTGTCCCGAAACCACATCTGATCCTGGATGTAACATGTAAAGCAAAAGCTGACGAGGTTTTAGCAGGTAGATCAAGTACTGAGACGGAACAGGACGAAGAGCGAGCAGACCAGGAGATAGACCAGGACCAGGAGATAGACCAGGACCAGGAGATAGACCGGACCCAGGGGATAGACTAGTTCCTGTCTGTTTGTTCTTCATCTTGTTCTGAAGCTTGTGGAACATCTGAAGACTAACAGCATCAACACGGTGGACTCTATCAGGTGTGCTGCTGGTTAGTGGGGCAGCTCGTGGGGAACCAGTTTGTAGTGGGATCCACAGGACGGGCAGCGCTGGGCTTCACCCTCATGGAGCCAGAACCAAACCACGGCGGTGTTGTCTTCCTCACCTGCACACAGCAACACCAGGAACAAGATCAGAGGAAGAAGGAAAATGCTGTTTACTGTGGTAATAAACTGATAAATACAGGCTTCTAATGGGCGTCAGAATGAACCAGAACAGAGAAGAAAGTCCTGTTCAGCTCAAAAACTCTACAAATACGCCATCAGACCTGTTTCTCTTTGAGGCATCGCAAACCAAAAACATTCAGAATCACTCATTTAAAGAAGAATCTCAGCCCTCAACGAGCCACGGTTAACAAACATGATGCTATGTTTTGTCTTCGACTCACAGACGCATCCCACGATCCTCTTGTTGGTGATGGAGGGAACCAGGTGGGGGTCGGCCTTGGAGCCCTCGTAGTCCTTCGGCGACATCATGCTGTAGGGATCCTGGAGGAGGAGGAGGAGGAGGAGGAGGAGGAGGAGGAGGAGGAAGAGGAGGAGGAGGACAAAGCGGTTAATAAAGACGACTGGAACACATCTGGGAGCTCGTTTTGGATGTTTTACACCTGGTTACTGTCGGTTCTGTGTCTTTTCAAGATGTCCTCGTGGTTCCAATCCTAACATCTGGACCTGGTTTAGTTTCTAGAAGACATTTTGTACGAAACTTCTTCTAGAAACTCAACCAAGTCCAGATGTTAGGATTGGAACCATGAGGACAACCATAACCTGGATGACAGGTTCTCCACAGACTCGTCTTTTCAAGATGATTTTCTGCCTGTTTGCAGATTTGGCGCCTCTTTATGGTCATTTTTGCATCTTTTCATGAAGGTTTTGCATCTTTTTAAGGCGGCTTTGAGTCTTACGTTGACCTATTTGGACATTTTGCGCCTCTTTAAAGTCTTTTTTTGTGTCTTTTTTGTCTCCTTGTGGTCATTTTGCATCTACTCCTGAACACTGTGCATCACTTCACAGCCGTCTGTTTTGCTTTGTGATGGTTTTCTATCCCTTTCTGTCTCTTTTTCATCTTTTTTTTTCTCTTTACAGTCTTCTGCTGAGGCCGGGTTCAGATCCGTGGATGCTGGGAATACAGTTTGTAGCAGCAGCCACTGAATTTGTCTACATTAACGTTAATGGATGTTAATTAATGCTGACAGGAAGCAGCTCCGACCTGAGAATGAGGTGAATGAAGGTTAATAAACGCCTCAGAAACATGATGCAGCTCTGATGGATCGTTTAGTTTGGATGTTGCCTAACAGGAGTCCACAGGTTTTCTACAGTCTTCTGGCAGCTTCTCTGACAGATTCACTGTTTTCCACTGGATTCTTTGATTTGTTTTACAGCACATGATTGATTTTACAGGATATAAGTTCTATCCAGTCCAGTTTATCTCCTTCTCCCAGCAGGAGGAGTCACTACAGTCACTCCAGGACCAACATCTCAGATAACTGGAGGCAATTTCCCAGTTTGTTCCTCTACAGGCTGCCGGGAGAAGATAAGCTCTCAGCTCCTCTAATCTCCTGAACACCGTTTATCTGCAGCAAGTCAAGTATTGATCAGAGCCACGGAGGATCTTTATCAGTAAATGAGCTAAAGGGCAACACTTAGTTCAGGAGTTCTGTCAGGAAACCTCAGAAAAAAAAAACGAGATAGTCCCTTTAAGTGGATCAATCCATGGTTCTACTAGAACATTTCTCCAACTGTTGAAAGTCCAACATCAGCAGAACCTGATGTGTTAAAGTTTGACCAGACAAGGTTCTAGATGTTGGTGTTCATAGGGGTCTAGATGTTGGTGTTCATAGGGTCTAGATGTTGGTGTTCATAGGGGTCTAGATGTTGGTGTTCATAGGGGTCTAGATGTTGGTGTTCATAGGGGTCTAGATGTTGGTGTTCATAGGGTCTAGATGTTGGTGTTCATAGGGTCTAGATGTTGGTGTTCATAGGGGTCTAGATGTTGGTGTTCATAGGGGTCTAGATGTTGGTGTTCATAGGGTCTAGATGTTGGTGTTCATAGGGGTCTAGATGTTGGTGTTCATAGGGGTCTAGATGTTGGTGTTCATAGGGTCTAGATGCTGGTGTTCATAGGGGTCTAGATGTTGGTGTTCATAGGGGTCTAGATGTTGGTGTTCATAGGGTCTAGATGTTGGTGTTCATAGGGGTCTAGATGTTGGTGTTCATAGGGTCTAGATGTTGGTGTTCATAGGGGTCTAGATGTTGGTGTTCATAGGGGTCTAGATGTTGGTGTTCATAGGGTCTAGATGTTGGTGTTCATAGGGTCTAGATGTTGGTGTTCATAGGATCTAGATGTTGGTGTCCATAGGGGTCTAGATGTTGGTGTCCATAGGGGTCTAGATGTTGGTGTTCATAGGGGTCTAGATGTTGGTCTTCATAGGGTCTAGATCAGGGGTGTCAGCCTCCGGTCCTCGAGGGCCGCTATCCTGCATGTTTTAGATGTTTCCCTCTTCCAACACACCTGATTCAAATGATCAGGATCGTTATCAGGCTTCTACAGAGCTTGATGATGAGCTGATCATTTGAATCAGGTGTGTCGGAGGAGGGAAACATCTAAAACATGCAGGATAGCGGCCCTCGAGGACCGGAGTTTGACACCCCTGGTCTAGATGTTGGTGTTCATAGGGGTCTAGATGTTGGCGTTCATAGGGGTCTAGATGTTGGTGTCCATAGGGTCGAGATGTTGGTGCTCATAGGGGTCTACATGTTGGTGTTCATAGGGTCTAGATGTTGGTGTCCATAGGGGTCTAGATGTTGGCGTTCATAGGGGTCTAGATGTTGGTGTTCATAGGGGTCTAGATGTTGGTGTTCATAGGGGTCTAGATGTTGGTGTTCATAGAGGTCTAGATGTTGGTGTTCATAGGGTCTAGATGTTGGTGTTCATAGGGGTCTAGATGTTGGTGTTCATAGGGTCTAGATGTTGGTGTTCATAGGGGTCTAGATGTTGGTGTTCATAGGGGTCTACATGTTGGTGTCATAGGGGTCTAGATGTTGGTGTTCATAGGGTCTAGATGTTGGTGTTCATAGGGGTCTAGATGTTGGTGTTCATAGGGGTCTAGATGTTGGTGTTCATAGGGGTCTAGATGTTGGTGTTCATAGGGGTCTAGATGTTGGTGTTCATAGGGGTCTAGATGTTGGTGTTCATAGGGTCTAGATGTTGGTGTTCATAGGGGTCTAGATGTTGGTGTTCATAGGGGCCTAGATGTTGGTGTTCATAGGGTCTAGATGTTGGTGTTCATAGGGGTCTAGATGTTGGTGTTCATAGGGGTCTAGATGTTGGTGTTCATAGGGGTCTAGATGTTGGTGTTCATAGGGGTCTAGATGTTGGTGTTCATAGGGTCTAGATGTTGGTGTTCATAGGGGTCTAGATGTTGGTGTTCATAGGGGTCTAGATGTTGGTGTTCATAGGGGTCTAGATGTTGGTGTTCATAGGGTCTAGATGTTGGTGTTCATAGGGGTCTAGATGTTGGTGTTCATAGGGTCTAGATGTTGGTGTCCATAGAGGTCTAGATGTTGGTGTTCATAGGGGTCTAGATGTTGGTGTTCATAGGGGTCTAGATGTTGGTGTTCATAGGGTCTAGATGTTGGTGTTCATAGGGTCTAGATGTTGGTGTTCATAGGGGTCTAGATGTTGGTGTTCATAGGGGTCTAGATGTTGGTGTTCATAGGGGTCTAGATGTTGGTGTTCATAGGGGTCTAGATGTTGGTGTTCATAGGGGTCTAGATGTTGGCGTTCATAGGGTCTAGATGTTGGTGTTCATAGGGGTCTAGATGTTGGTGTTCATAGGGGTCTAGATGTTGGTGTTCATAGGGGTCTAGATGTTGGTGTTCATAGGGTCTAGATGTTGGTGTTCATAGGGGTCTAGATGTTGGTGTTCATAGGGTCTAGATGTTGGTGTTCATAGGGGTCTAGATGTTGGTGTTCATAGGGGTCTAGATGTTGGTGTTCATAGGGTCTAGATGTTGGTGTTCATAGGGGTCTAGATGTTGGTGTTCATAGGGTCTAGATGTTGGTGTTCATAGGGTCTAGATGTTGGTGTTCATAGGGTCTAGATGTTGGTGTTCATAGGGTCTAGATGTTGGTGTTCATAGGGGTCTAGATGTTGGTGTCCATAGGGTCTAGATGTTGGTGTTCATAGGGTCTAGATGTTGGTGTTCATAGGGTCTAGATGTTGGTGTTCATAGGGGTCTAGATGTTGGTGTTCATAGGGTCTAGATGCTGGTGTTCATAGGGTCTAGATGTTGGTGTTCATAGGGTCTAGATGTTGGTGTTCATAGGGTCTAGATGTTGGTGTTCATAGGGTCTAGATGTTGGTGTTCATAGGGGTCTAGATGTTGGTGTTCATAGGGTCTAGATGTTGGTGTTGACTTTAAAGATCATGAGCTGAAATAAAAATCACACACTGCCCAACAATAAGATGATCAAGATGTTAAAACCTCAAAATAGAAGAAGACAAGAGCCGACAGCACCACCACACCAGAATAATAATATGATTTAATCTAAAACAGCAGAGAAACATTATTTCAGATCAACATGAGGCTGATATTCCTCCATTATTTACCCTTTTATAAGTTCATGTTTTAGTCAGTATAATCTGGCCAAGTGCAAACCTGACCAAAGGTTTTTATCTCCAAATAAATAACTAAATAACTAAATGACTAAATGAATGAATGGTCTTACCGTTCCGTCCTTCATGGCCTTCATGATGACCTTCTCCAGTCCTGTAGCCTGCTCCTCATCGGTGGGGATCCCTGAAAACACCAGAATAAAAACATGTCTGAGGAAGACCAGCTGTGAAAATTACAATTTTAATGCAACTGACCATTATTTTTACAGTTAATCAAGCAACTGTTTAATCTACTACTACTAAAAATATTAAGTTTAGAGATATTTTACAAAGAATAAGAACAAATATGATTTTTTGGGCTTAAAAAATGAAACTAGAGCTACAAAAAGGCATCATATATGTATATTTAAATGTCTGCCTACACGGTTGTTTAATTGGTTTAAGTGTTTTTAAGAAAACAGTCTAAATTCTCTGACTTTAACATCTTCATTGTGAATATTTTCAGGTTTCTTTTCTCCTCTAAGTCGGTAAACTGAAGCTCTTCTTTTAGCCCACAGTGGATAAAAACGTTAAATTGACACAGGATTGGTCCAGGACAGAAACTGTTGTGATGAACTCTAAAATACAAACTAAAACACTCTGAATTATTTAGTAAAACTAGAACAGAGATCTAACACATCATTCTATGGACAGAGCTGCATTGAGCTAACTACTGTGTTTTGATCATGTTAGCTAGGTAACACTAATATATATTATTTCTGACATTGTGTACTATTTCACAGTAACACTAATACACTTTAACAACGTGTATCTGTAGCTACTGTCGACTTTAAGTAAATCATAAAGTAAATTATTGACATCAACACTTGACCTCCCCCTGCTAGCATTAGCTCATAAGCTAATGATAAGCTAATGCTAACCAGCTAGCTGTTTCTTCCGCCTGAACTCGGCAGTTTTATGTCCTTTAAATTGTGCTGAATAATTGACATTTTGTCCTAAATGTTATACGTTCATATTTTATGATATTTTTAATTTAGTCGACACATGACTTCCATTTTTAAATAAAGTCTGGTCTGAGCTTTAGTGTACAGATTAGCGTTGTCACAGGGACAGGAGCCGGTCAGTAGCATTAGCCGTCCTTGCCGCTGATAATCCCTCTTTTAACTGATAGCCACTCGTTATGTCTCGGTGTTGGTTCGGTTCTCACCTCCGGTCGACATGCAGCGGACCGCGGCAGGAGCCCGCCGGGCAGCCCGACAGACTGTACCGGCTCTAAAAGCTGAGCGGAGCAGTAACCTTGCAGCCATTTCTCCTTCTTTGCTGTCAGCACACTCTGGTCGCTGGATGATGACGTTTGCTCTTCGTCGTCGTCGTCGTCCAGTTCTTCTTCGTATTTATCCGGTCTCACCACATCTCGGCGTCTCACTGCCCTCCGCAGGCAGGGAAAGAAAATAGTACAACTGCCAAAACTAAAGCTAATATTATTTATTAAACTTCAACTAGTTGTTACCACAGAAACACCGCTAACAACACAGCTAAAGCCAGAAAAAGAAGCTAACTACGCAGCTAAAATCAGAGAAAGAAGCTAACTACGCAGCTAAAATCAGAGAAAGAAGCTAACTACACAGCTAAAGCCAGAAAGGAAGCTAACTACACAAGTAAAATTAAAGAGCTAACTACACAGTTAAAGTTAAAGAAATAGTTAACTACAGAGCAGAAAAAGAAGCTAACTACACAGCTAAAGTCAAAGACGGCTATTTAATCAGACCACTATATCAAGTGAAAGCTAGCTGCTGGGATAGCTGCTGCTAGCCTTTGCTGAAAATAAAGGTAAGTTACTATTTGCTAGTTGTTATTTCTTAATTTAAAAATATTCCTTTTTAAAAAGTCAGACTTTGGTTATTCATTTTGTAATAAGTAAAGACCTTAACTACATAAAAGTAAAAGTCAGCGCTATATGGAGTGAAAACTAGCTGCTAAGATGGCTAAGGCTAATCTCAGCTAACAGTAAAGCTAAGTTTAGTTGTAAATCTTGCTCTGGTGTATACATGTTGGTAATGCAGTTTGTTATCACGCATAATTATATAATTCCACAGATAAATGACAAAGAAAAGATGATGGAGAAAAAAATAAACAGCTAAACTCCAGCTAAAGGTAGCTAGCTTAGCAGATGTCAGTAGCTGCCATCTCAGTTTTCGATTTCGGTGAATTTCACATTATTTGGTGGTTTGGCTGCCTTTAAACTACACATTTAAGTTTTAAAAATTATAAAATTATCTATGAGATTTACTGAAATATCTTAATACTACTAGGACAGATAGTAACACTTGATTCCTATGAGTAGTATGGTACAGTATCTGTATTTTGTGTAACATAATTCAAATAATACAACCTTTTTATTTGTTTTTATAGTTTGTTGTGCAGCTTAAAACCTTCAAACTCTTATAGTCTCACAGTTAAAACACTGCAAATCTCATCCACCTGTGTTTTAAATGGTTTAAGTATGAACTGCTGCTGTGGCTACAATTCATCTGTGCTCCATTTGCAGGTTTAGATTACATGCTCACATAATAATTCTAAAGTGTTAGCATTTTATACACTTTGTTTTTACCCTTTTACCAGTCAAACAGCAATAAGAGAGTCCCAGATGTCCATAAACAGGAGTTGATAAAGGTTTATTGGTTCAGAAAGAGGAGGTAAGTGGACCGAGTGTAACGCTGTACAGTACGTCGTCATGTAAACTGACTGAGTGGAAATGTTTAGAGAGAAACAGTTGTGTCCCGAAACCACATCTGATCCTGGATGTAACATGTAAAGCAAAAGCTGACGAGGTTTTAGCAGGTAGATCAAGTACTGAGACGGAACAAGATGAAGAGCGAGCAGACCAGGAGATAGACCAGGACCAGGAGATAGACCGAGCCCAGGGGATAGACTAGTTCCTGTCTGGCTGTTCTTCATCTTGTTCTGAAGCTGGTGGAATATTTGAAGACTAACAGCATCAACACGGTGGACTCTATCAGGTGTGCTGCTGGTTAGTGGGGCAGCTCGTGGGGAACCAGTTTGTAGTGGGATCCACAGGACGGGCAGCGCTGGGCTTCACCCTCATGGAGCCAGAACCAAACCACGGCGGTGTTGTCTTCCTCACCTGCACACAGCAACACCAGGAACAAGATCAGAGGAAGAAGGAAAATGCTGTTTACTGTGGTAATAAACTGATAAATACAGGCTTCTAATGGGCGTCAGAATGAACCAGAACAGAGAAGAAAGTCCTGTTCAGCTCAAAAACTCTACAAATACGCCATCAGACCTGTTCTCTTTGAGGCATCGCAAACCAAAAACATTCAGAATCGCTCATTTAAAGAAGAATCTCAGCCCTCAACGAGCCACAGTTAACAAATATGATGCTATGTTTTATCTTCGACTCACAGACGCATCCCACGATCCTCTTGTTGGTGATGGAGGGAACCAGGTGGGGGTCGGCCTTGGAGCCCTCGTAGTCCTTCGGCGACATCATGCTGTAGGGATCCTGGAGGAGGAGGGGGAGGAGGAGGAAGAGGAGGAGGAGGAGGAGGAGGAGGTCAGTCTTGTAACACAGGTTTATCATTTGAGCTCAGGTTTGACGGCATTTTACTGAATCTGAATCCGGCGTCGCACCTCAGTAAGTTCACCTTTAATCATATGTAAGTCTGTGACGTCATAAACATCTACAAGTCAGAGGTTCTGTTCAGATCTGAGCTGCTGCTGATGAACAGCAGGAGATAATAAAACGTCTGAAAGATGTAGAATATAAATAAAACTTTCCAATAAAGTTTTACAGCATGATGTCAGAGAATATGAATATAACATTCTGAAAACACAGTAAAACAATATCTGGACAGTATAACTTTTAAATAAACTACCTGATCCAAATAACAAAGGTCCTGATTTACAACTGGGAGTTTCCTGAGCTCCAAATATTGATGCAAAGTATGAAAAGTGGTTAAAAGTCCGCAAGAAAAATGTAAAAATGTCCAAAATACGAATTAAATTTTCCTAAAATATGTTTAAAAAGGCATAAAATATCAGAAATGTGTCTAAAAATAACAGTAAAAAGTTTTAAACCTGAAATATCAGAAAAGTATGAATAAAATTTGTTTGAAAAATGATGTTAAAATATGAATAAAAAGTCTGAAAAGGTAATAAAACATCCTTAAACTTCACCTGCTGACTGAACATTATTAAAATGACTCACACTTCTCAGCTTAATGAGCTCCTAAAATTGATTTGATGCATAAAAAATGTTAAAAACTACCAATAAAAATTCTCTAAATTCATAATTTTGCTCTTTAAACACATTTTAATTCTCATTTCTGTTCTCATTTCTGTTCTTTAATGTGCATTTTAAAGTGTTTAAGCTGCTCTTGTTCAGTTTTTGGGTATAATGAATGTTAATGCAGAAACACGTCCTCACACACTCACTCCAAATAAATAACTAAATGAATAAATGAATGAACGACGTTACCGTTCCCTCCTTCATGGCCTTCATGATGACCTTCTCCAGTCCTGTCGCCTGCTGCTCATCGGTGGGGATCCCTGAAAACACCAGAATGAACCTTTATTAAACAAACAAACACAGAGTCTGTAAACTAGTTAATGAGCTCCAGCAGCACTGATGATATCTCAGTGGAATCATTTTACTAACTTTATAATTATTTCAAATACTGAATAATCTGCTGATGATTTTATTGTGTATTAATGTTTATAGCAAATTTAAACTAACTTAAACTTCAGTAAATATACAATAACATCTCATTTATTAGCTGAATCTTTATTTTTCATACCTGTTGAACTATCTGGAGATAAGCTTCACATTCTAATATTAAAACTAACCTGTGTGCTGTGACTGAAACACAAACTAGACTTTATACCGCTCATCTAAAGCTGGCACCAAACCACACACTAATTATTCATGGTTTTAGTAAAACGGGAACAACTATAAAGCTAAAGCCTTCTCACTCATGTCACCCAGCCCGAACAGCAAACTGAATGCTACTGAGAAGTTCCGCTGCTTCTGGCTTCACCTGCTGTTATTATTTACCTACGTATAAACAACAAACCCATAAAGCTCAGTGGAGAACTGCGGTCAGGACAGAAAACAGACACGGAAGAGACTAATATGAATGTTCTTTAAGGTATTTTAAAATGTGCCGAATTGAAGGAGCCTTTAGCCAGATTATAGTGAGAAAACATTTTAATCTGTACAACCTATAAAACCTAAACGACCTCTGATTTCTCCATAAATTAAAACATTTTTGAACGAAGTCTGGTCTGATGCTCTCTATAGAGACAGGAAGTGTTCCGCTGTCGGCTGCGGTTCTGTCCTTGCCGCCGGTTTAAATATTACTTTAGCCGAATTCCAGACGTTCTGGTCGGTGTCGGTTCCGTTCTCACCTCCGGACGACATGCAGCGGCTCGCAGCAGAAACCCGGACAGCCCGGCAGGCCGCCGCGGCTCTGAACCCGGAGCGGAGCAGTAACCTTGCAGCCATTTTTCCTTCCTATGGTCGGTGTCGCAGGGTGATGACGTTGTAGGTCCCCGGACACGTCACTCGTGTGCGGAAAACATACACATAAAAAAACGTAAACAAAATCCAATAATTTATTCATTTACATAACATAGACTGAAAAAATAATTATGTCTTACAACTGTTAATTAAATCAATAAAATGACATTAAAATGTAAATAAAATGCTCAAAAATATCTACAAAATTAAAAAAAAAATTACAGGCACAAAATGCAAATAAAATAAAATAAAATAAAATAAAATAAAATAATAATAATGCCAAGAAATGGAGGGTGTCACATAATATACATCCTTCAAAAAGGTTCACAGAGTCTTTAAGCTTTGTTGTGTTTCAGTTTTCTAGTGTAGCTGATTAAATGCATCATAAGTGAGTAAAATGTCTGGAAAAAAAATGCCCAAAAATATGATTAAATTATCCCTAATGTATCTTGAAATATTTCAGAGGTAAACTGTCAGAGGAAGGGTCAGAAATATGTCCAAGAGATAAGAATAAAAGGTCTTAAAAATGCATAAAATATTAGGAAAAATATGAATCAAATGCTCAAAGTTCTATAAAATTTGAATAAAATGTCACAAAACTATGAATAAAATGTAAAAAAAGAAACAAACAAATAAAATTTCACAAAATGTCTGAAAATATTACAGGTAGAAAAAATATATAAAATGCCTAAAAAGTAGTGCAAGTAAAAAATATCTGGATAAAATAACAACAACAAGAAGAAGATTTATAGAATAGCAGTGTTTATTGATGATTGATTTTTACAACAGTCTGATAATTCAGTGACATTAAACGAACCTGTAACATGAAAACACCTGATGAGGGACAAACTTTCATCTTCCAGTTGTGTGAAAATAAACTTGTGACTTTGGACGATTAAAGCTAAAGAAGCTCCACGTAGTTGGCAGGAAACATGCCGTAGTGTCCGTCAGGTCCGAATCCTCTCCACCAGCCTTCGTCCAGCATGTCGATCTGAGTTATGATGTCATCAGGGTCGAAGGTGATCTCAGAGTCGTCCGCTGAGGAGGGAAAATATATTTATTAAGCACCTTTACAAAGAAACTTCACATGAAATAAATCAGTTTAACCAAACTACAGCTCAGCTTTTCTTAATGTTTTCTGAACTGAGAGACTTCAGACTGAACAAAGAAAGCATCTGAAACTATTCAGGTCTAACATGTTGAAAAAGGACAGCAGTATGTCCAAAAAATATAGATAAAATGTTTAGGAAAATAAATAAAATGCTTAAAAAATGTGAATAAGATTTCTGTAAAATGTCTTTAAATATGTTTTGTAGGTACAAAATGTCAGAAAGTATAAAAATATAATGCAATTTTAATAAATATATAAAATTTAACAAAAATATTAAAAGAATGTTTCTGAAAATACAGTCCAAAAATATAAATAATATGTTTTTAAAAATAAATAAAATGTCTGAAAAAAAATTAATAAAATGTGAATAACATTTTATTAAATTTTTAAAAATATACAAGGTACAGAATGTTATAAAAGATTAGAAATGTGAATAAATTGTTTTAAAAATGAATGAAATGCCTTAGAAATAAAATCTCTCCAAAATGTCTGAAAATTATTGCTGCTATAAAATGTCAAAAAGCCAAACATATGTCATAAATAAAAAAATAGGAATCAATTGTTTAAAATAAATAAATAAATAGTCTGAAAAATAAAAACAAATTGTTTTTTTAAAATGAGTAAAATGTAAACATGTAAACATGAAAAACATGACTAACATTTTTCTAAAATATATAAAAAAAATTTAAGATAAAAATGTTATAAAAGGTTAGAAATATGAATATATTGTTTTAAAAATGCATAAACAAATAAGAATAAAATTTCTCTAAAATGTCTGAAAATGTTGCTGCTATGAAATGTCAAATTGGTCGACAAAATAGGAACAAATTGTTTTAAAAAATGAGTAAAATGTCTGAAAATATGAATAAAATTTCTCTAAAATGTCTTAAAAATAGCGCCGTTTTAAAATGTAAAACATGTCATTAATGTGTCCAAAAATAGGAATTAATTGTGAGAAAAACACGACTAAATTTCTCTAAAATATATGTTAAAAAAATATATATATATACATATATATATATATATATAAGGTTAAAAACAGGAATAAATTATTTCAAAACACAAATAAACATATATGAATAAAATTTCTCTAAAATGTCAGAAAATATTGCAGCTATAAAATGTCAGAAGTCACAAATATGTCATAAATTAAATTTCCAAAAAAGGAATAAATAGTTTTTTTTTAAAAAGGCAAAAAATAAATCTTTAAAAGCGTCTAAATGCTTCCAGAACCAGAACCAGAACCAGTCGTTCACTAACCGGCCTGGTAGTCGTACACAGCTCTGGCACAGACTCCCTGTCCTGCTGTCTCCACGGTAACATTTGCAACCTGTAAAGTTCAAAAACACAACACCAGAGCATTACTTCAACAGTCAGGATTAACGGTGGACGTTGGAGATGATCAGACTCAGTGAACAGAACCAGAGGATGATGATGTGATGAAGGTTCTCTGGACTCACTGCTGGCTGCTGGTAAACGTCTTCATACAGATCCTCCTCCTGGTTGACTGACTGTGGAGCTTCGTAGAGGTCGTCTGGAGCTGAGGTTTGTTCTGGAGGTTATTTAACATGAAGATCAACCACAGAATCCGTAGTTTAGTTTGGTTTTATTGATAATGTTAGAATCAAACCTGGAGTGGCTTCATCCACGTCGTCGTCAAACTCGTCCGACCATTCTTCCTCTTCTTCTTCTAACCCTCCTCTGTGGACTTCAAGGAGACATTGACAGTATGAAGGCAGAACTCTGACCTCTAAGTGAAGCTACTGCAGACGAAGGACCAGGTGGTTCTAAGGAGGTTCTGGGGGACGTTTGTTCAGATCTAGAAGACTTTATATGGAGTAGCTCCTGACCTGCAGGTTGAACAGGTGAGTCTGAGATCTCTGGGCTTCTTGTGGGTCCGTCAGGTGCAGCAGGTGAGTCGGGCAGCTCAGGTGAGACAGGTGAGACCGGAGTCAGGGGGGCGACAGCCGGAGCAGAGATCAGCTGGTCCTGAGGCTGAACAGGCGACTCCCTCTCCAAAGACTTCTGGGTGAAGAACGGACTCTGGAGCTTCCCTGAAGGAGAAACATGAACGTTACTGTTTGTTACGTCATGTGTTGTTGTTGTTGTTTACTCCTGTGTTGTTGTTTACTTTGGTGTTGTGTATTTTGGTGTTCTGTTTTTTACGTTGTGTTGTTTACTTTGGTGTTGATATTGTTGTATTGTTTATTTCAGTGTTGTTGTGTTGTTTACTTTGGTGTTGTGTTGTGTACTTTAATGTTGTTCTGTTGTTTACTTTGATATTGTTGTTGTGTTGTTTACTTTGGTGTTGTTGTTATTGTTTACTTTGATGTTGGTGTTATGTTGTTTACATCAGTGTTGTTGTGTTGTTTACTTTGATAGAAGTGTTGTTATTTACTTTGGTGTTTTTGTTGTTGTTTACATTAGTGTTGTTGTGTTATTTACATCAGTGTTGTTGTGTTGTTTACTTTGGTGTTGTTGTTGTTGTTTACATTAGTGTTGTTGTGTTGTTTACATCAGTGTTATTGTTTACAGAAGTGTTGTTATTTACTTTGGTGTTTTTGTTGTTGTTTACATTAGTGTTGGGGATGTGTTGTTTACTTCAGTGTTGTTGTGTTGTTTACTTTGACAGAAGTGTTGTTATTTACTTTGGTGTTTTTGTTGTTGTTTACATTAGTGTTGTTGTGTTATTTACATCAGTGTTGTTGTGTTGTTTACTTTGGTGTCGTTGTTGTTGTTTACATTAGTGTTGTTGTGTTGTTTACATCAGTGTTATTGTTTACAGAAGTGTTGTTATTTACTTTGGTGTTTTTGTTGTTGTTTACATTAGTGTTGGGGATGTGTTGTTTACTTCAGTGTTGTTGTGTTGTTTACTTTGACAGAAGTGTTGTTATTTACTTTGGTGTTTTTGTTGTTGTTTACATTAGTGTTGTTGTGTTATTTACATCAGTGTTGTTGTGTTGTTTACTTTGGTGTCGTTGTTGTTGTTTACATTAGTGTTGTTGTGTTGTTTACATCAGTGTTATTGTTTACAGAAGTGTTGTTATTTACTTTGGTGTTGTTCTTGTTGTTGTTTACATTAGTGTTGTTGTGTTGTTTACATCAGTGTTATTGTTTACAGAAGTGTTGTTATTTACTTTGGTGTTGTTCTTGTTGTTGTTTACATTAGTGTTGTTGTGTTGTTTACATCAGTGTTATTGTTTACAGAAGTGTTGTTATTTACTTTGGTGTTGTTCTTGTTGTTGTTTACATTAGTGTTGTTGTGTTGTTTACATCAGTGTTATTGTTTACAGAAGTGTTGTTATTTACTTTGGTGTTGTTGTTGTTGTTTACATCAGTGTTGTTGTTGTTTACTTTGGTGTTGTTGTTGTGTTGTTTACATCAGTGTTATTGTTTACATCAGTGTTGTGTTGTTTACATCAGTGTTATTGTTTACATCAGTTGTTGTTTACTTTGGTGTTGTGTTGTTGTTTACCAGGTCTGGACGCAGCAGGAGACGGCCTTCCGTTGGCCTCGGCGCTCTGCTCCCTCTGTCTGAAGATGTCTCTGGGGTTAAATGACCTCTGAGAAATCAGCGATTTGGCCTCCTGAGGATGAACCACGGTCAGAGAGCAGTTAGTTCCTGGTAAGGCGTACACTACATCTCCCACGATGCACCTCTGTGGCTTCTTCAGTTAGACCCTCCATGCAGTCTAAAAGATGCTGTTTTGGCTCAACAAGAAAGATAAAAGCAACACGACTCTTAAAATAAAAACGTTAAAATCATCTTCAAGCCTGTAAATGAAGACTGTAGGAGACTACATCTCCCATGGTGCATTGCGGTAATAAACGTCCAACCACAGAGCTTCAAACTCTGTCACATGTGCAAACCAACGCTGCCGAAAACCAAACTGATTCCACGGACATCCTGAATTTATTTAGTGTCTGATTTGACGTTGTTTTGGCTGTGTCACCGTGGCAACAGCAGCTGAGGCTCATGGGTAATGTAGTGCTTGGAGCCAAACGTGAAACCGACGAAACAGAGAGACACAAAGTTGAAATAATTAAAGCTGCTGATCGAGACCTTCATGTTGTTTCTGATCCTGCAGTGAAAACAGGTTTTAAAAAAGCAGAACAGAGACTGATGGACAGTCAGAATCACAGGTTTCATCATTTACAGAGGATTCATGTGTAAATATTAACGGATCAGACTCACGTTGGCCTTTTGAACAGAGGCAGCCGAGTTGATTCCCGTCACCTTTTTACTGGCTTCCACCTGATTCTGAGACACACATCATGTTAAATCACACTGTTTGGTGTGAATGTAAACATGAAGCCGTTAAAGCTGCTGAATAATTCTGTTATACTAGTTGCTTCATATATATGTAGTTAAAGACACGTTTATATCTGGTGAAATCACAGAAAAATGATATTAATTCACATGTTAACCCTTAAAAATACTCTTAAAACTGTAGATATCATCAGAAATCAGTGAGTCATTCTTTTACAATGTGCTTCATGTGTCTGTACCCCTGGCAAATTTTGACTTAATGTTACTTTTATTCAACCAGCAAGTTTTTTCTTGATTGGAAACGACACAGCAGCGGCCCTGTCAGAGTCCTGACTGGAATCCAGCTGAGAGTCTGTGGAGGAGCTAAAGATCAGGGCGATGGCAAAGAGACCCTCCAACCTGAAGGAGTTGAAGCTCATCGCTGAAGATGAACGAGCAAAAATACCAGCAGAGACGAGCAAAAAGCTGCTCAGCAATTATAGGAAACGTCTGATGGCTGTTGTAGCCGATAAAGGCTTTTCTATTGATTACTGGGGAGGGAATGAATAATTCTGGACATGTCACTTTTTGTTCAAATGTAAATGAAATTTCGAGAAGCATTTTTTTTCCCAAAATAATGCCTCTTGTATGTCGTCCTATTATCTTCTGGGAGACACCCATGTCTGAATAAAAAATAATAAATAAACAAGGTAATAAAAAATAATAAATAAATAAAATAATAAAAAGTAAGGTCATAAAATAATAAATAAATAAGGTAATAAAAATAATAAACAAATAAATAAACAAATAAGGTAAAAAAAAATAAATAAATAAGATAAAATAATAAATAAAGTAATAAAAAATAATCAATAAATAAGGTAATAAAAATAAATAAATAATATGATAAGATAAATAAATAAAATAATAAAAATAACAAATAAGGTAATAAAAAATAAATAAATGAGTTAATAAAAATTAAAAAATAAATAAGGTGATAAAAATAAATAAATTAGGTAATAAAAAATAAATAAATAAAATAATAAAGTAATAAAAAAATAAATAAATAAGGTAATAAAAAATAAAGAAGATAATAAAATAATAAATAAATAAAATATATTAATAAGGTAATGAAATAAATAAGAGCTAATAAAAATAATAAGTAATAAAAATAATAAATAAATAAGGTAATGAAAATAAATAAATAAATATAATAATAAAAATAACAAATATCGTAATAAAATATAAATAAATGAGTTAATAAAAATAATAAATAAAATAATAAAAATAATTAATAAATAAAATAATAAAGATAATAAATAAATAAGGTAATAAAAATAAATAAATGAAGTATTAAAAATAATAAATACCTAAAAAGTTGTTCTAGGCGTCTTCCTCGTCACTTTGGATCAGTTCTGAATCATTCTGGTCAAACTTTCAGTCATTATGGACATTTTTGAGTTTTTTTGCATCTATCTTTTTCTGTTTTTTGTCATTCTGGACAAATTTTAAATAATTTTCAACAGATATCGAGTCACTTTGGACAAATACTGAGCATCCTGGGGTGAGTTCTGAACCATCCTGGACAAGTGTTTGACAATTTTGACGATCTTCTGGGAGACGCCTGGGTTTGAATAATTACGGGCTTGACTGTATATGTGTGTAAAATGTGAATTAATGCCATTTTTTGTGATTTTACGAGATATAAATGTTTATTCTAACAAAACAGTCAAACAACCTGTGTTTTCGATCTTTGATTTACAGACTTTTCTTTCAAATGAAGGTAAATATTTGTAAAATAACGACATTAGTGGATTTGAACAGTGTTTTTATGGTTAACATGTGAATTAAAACCTTTACTTGTTGTTTTTGTACTAATTATTTTGTGTAAAATCACAGCAGGTTCTTCTGAGTTACAGTTTTGTGGTCCTCAGGTTAAACTCTCACCTGTCTCTGCTGCTCCTCCCTCTGTCGTTCTTCTTCTTCCCTCTGCTGCTGCTGGATCCTTCACAAACACAGAAGCACAGGTGAGCTCCTGGTTCTGGTTCAGGCTCTGGTTCTCCTGAGGTTCTGCTCACCTGTCCTGCTGGATCTGCTGGGCCCTCCTCCGGTCCTGCCTCTCCCTCTCCTCGGCCTGCTTCTCCTCCATCTCCTTCCTCTCCTTCTCCAGCCGCTCCTTCTGCTGCTCCGCCCTCCGGTTCTCCTGCCGCCGCCGCTCCTCCTCGTCCCTCTGAACACAACAGAGTCTGGGTTTGGACCCGGCAGAACCTCCGGCGGCTGACGTGAGGAGCAGCACTGACCTGAGCTTTGCCCCAGAAGTTGTCCTTGTTGATCTGCTGGATCTCCTCCACGGCGTTGGTCTTACGATACACCGAGCCCTGAAGGTCAACGGAGCAGGTCAGGTTCTCTGAAGGTTCTCTGAAGGTTCTCTAGAGGTTCTTTAAAGGTTCTTCTACACATGATATCGAGCAGCACCGGCCCAGAATGACTGTTTTCTATTTTCTAACTGTGTTTTCTGCATTAGCTCCTATTTTTAGTACCTCACTGTGTTTTTATGGTTGTATTTGCAGTTTTTTCAGTGTTTAGTTGAACTTTTAACATGTCTTGAACAAATTTTCTGGAGCTTTTGAGTGGATTTGAAGAAGTTCTGAGTCATTCTGGGCAAAGTTTAAGCAATTCTGAATGTTTTTAGAGTATTTTTGGAAAAGGTTTTAGGATTTTTTGACAATATTGTACAACTTTTCTGTCATTTTTGGTCATTTGTGAGCCATTTTGAAGAAGTTTGGAATCACCCTGGACAAATCTTTAGCTGTTTTGAGTCAGTTTGGATGTGAACATCCATCTGTGAGTATTAGAGCACTCATTTTTGTACAGCATTTTGGCCATTTTGACTAATTGTGAACAAGCTTTGAGTAATTTTGGACAATAATAAATAAAATAAAAAATAGTAAATAAATAAATAAATAAAGTAATAAAAATAATAATTAAAAATAAATAAATAAATAAAGTAATAAGAATAATAAATAGAATAAATAAACAAGGTAATAAAAATAAATAAGTTAAAAAAATTAATAAATAAGGTAATAATAAATAATAAAAATAATAAATAAACAAATCATAAAAATAATAAACAAATAAAGTAATAAAAGATATATGAGGTCATAAAATAAATAAAAATAATAAATAAGGTCATAAAAAATAAATAAATGAGTTAATAAAAATAATAAATGAATAAAATAATAAATAAATAAACCAATAAAAATAAATAAATGAGGTAATAAAAATAATAAATAAATAAAATATTAAAAATAACAAAAAAATAAGGTAATAAAAAATAAATAAATGAGGTATTGTAAATAATAAATAGCTAAAAAGTTGTTCTAGATGTCTTCCTTGTCACTTTGGATAAATTCTGAATCATTCTGGTCAAACTTTCAGTGATTATGGACATTTTTAAAATAATTTTTGCATTAATCTTTTTCTGTTTTGAGTCATTTTGGACATTTTTCCGTCATTCTAAACACATTTTATTCCTTTTCAACAGGTTTTGAGTCAAATACTGACAAATACTGAGCGCTCTGGGGTGAGTTCTGAACCAGTTCTGAAATGTTTTAAGAAATGTTGAACACGTTTTTAATTATTTCATTAAAGTTTTTGTCATTTCAGAAGGTTTGTTGGTAGTTTTGGACAAATCCTGACTCATGTTGAACAGATATGTATGTATATAATAATATATATATATAGTTTAGGTCTGAGAGCCTCGACCCTGCAGGTCCTGGTGAGCAGTAATAATAACGCTGGATAATCAGGTCGTCCTGTTAAACTCATATAACTCAGTTCTACCTTCACGTCCCAGATCATAACCCGTGTTTGGTCTCACCACCGGGCCTCTCGGTGCGTCTCTGTACTCCTGCTTTCGTTGGTGGAAGTCAAAGTTGGCTCCAGAGGCTTTGGCCACTTTGTCCAGGATGGTTTCCGGCTCCACGTCTTCGTCGCCGCGAGCGTTGATGGTCACATGGGCTCCCTGAGGTCACATGACCTTTCATTAAACACACAGCTGACCTGCTGATCTGGAGACGAATGGCTGCGGTTTCATCCTCATTGACCCGTTTATGACCCGTTTATGACCCGTTTATGACCCGTTTATGACCCGTTCTTTATTCTGATTTATGCAGGATTATTCATGAGAAGCACAGCGTCAGACTGACCTTCAGGAAACCTGCGATGGAGCTGACGTGGTTCGCACAGATTCCTTTTCTGGAGTCTTTCACGCCTTCACCTGTCTGCACATCACGTCAACACACATCATGTCTACATACGTGTTTATTTACTGTGTGTGTGCGTGTGTGTGTGTGTGTGTGTCTTACCCAGTTTATGAGGACGTATTTGGGCAGCCCAGAGTTCGGATCTTGGACTCTACAGAAAGCGTACATCACCTTCCCGCTGTTCAGCTCCTCCACCAGCTCCTCCAGACCGCCGTCTACACCCACAGAAATAATACAGAAATAAATGAATAAAAAGTAAAAAAATAAACTAATAATAATAATAATAAATAAAATAATGAATATAATAAATAAGAAAATAATAAATACATAAATAAAATAATAGATAAAAGAGTAAAAATAATAGATAAATAAATTACGTAATAAAAAATATATAAATAGAATACAAATAATAAATAAATAAAAGAATAAATAAATAAAAGAATAAAAATGATTAAATAGAATAATAATAATAAATAAATAGAATAAAAACAATTAATAAATAAAACACTAAAAATAATAAATAAATAAGGTCATAAAATTAGATTAAATTAGATTTACAAAGTATAAAAGTCTAATAAAATAATGAAAACTAATAAATAAACTAATTAACAAGTAGATAACATGAAATTAAAAGACAGAGGTTAAAAATATAATAAAATAATTAACGTAGGTTTGGTTCCAAGACAAATTAGAGTAAAAACAAAGTCTGAAAATCAAAAAATTAAAATAACAACTAAAATAAAGAAAATACAATTAAATTTAAAAAAAACTATAAATATTATATTAATAATAAAGTAAATTAAGTTAGATTTAAAAGAAAATATAAAAATAAAATAATAAAAACTAATAAATGATGAAAAACTAAAAGTGCTGAAAGACGAAGTGTAAAATTACAGTCAAATTGGAAAAATTGAATTAAATAATAAAAATTTCTAAAACTAATAAATAAATAAATGTATGAAAAATATGATGAAAAAATAATGCTTAAAAATAGACAAAATAAAAAATAAATCAATTCTAAATATATGAGTGAAAATCAATTTAATGACAAAGCAGGCAAATAAAATAAATAAAAATTAAAAAATAAAATTCTGAAAACTAACAATAAAATAAAATAATTAGTAACAGATTAAATTATATTAAAGATTAAACTTGAAAATACAAAACAATAACAAAAGCTAATAAATAAATAAAGCAATAAGAACTGTTTTAGATCCTTTGAACTGGTGCAGCGGTTGGTGCTGCTTCCTGATTGGCTGAATGGACACCTGCAGAAACACTCAGGTGTTCCTAATAAACTGATTCTAACCTGCCCTGAATGTTCCCCAGTGGACTTCCTGTTCTACTTTAAATGCAGTAAAACACACGGTGGTTGTTAAACGTGCAGGACTGAGCTGCTCAGACTGACAGGGTGAGTTAGATGGAGGTCCACTGAGGTAAAGGGGGACTCTCCTGGACCTCACCTCCAGTCTCTGCCAGCCGCAGGTCGTTGCTGTTCCCTTCGTAGGTGAATAGAGCCCTGAAACACACAGAGAGCCTCAGTGACGGAGAACCGACGGCGGCTTCAGGGTAGAATCAGTGAATCTCAGCTCACCAGTTCTTCTCCGACCTCCCGTCCACCACGTCCTTGTAGGCCGCCATCAGAGCAGCGCCGTTCTTACTCAGGTTCACCGACATCCTGCTTCTGAACCAGGTCCTCTCAGATCCAGACGGTTAAACCCAGACCGAACCGGGTCCTCTAAGATCCAGACAGGAGGCGAACAGAGAACCTCTGAGAGTCGCAGCAGCAGCAGCCTGAGGTCAAACCAGTCGGGTCAGAAGATCCAAACCTGAACAACAACATTCTTAGAGCAGTTCCTCCCTCAGAACACACACCTTCATTCAGAGAGTGTCACAATCGAGAGACAGACACACAAACTGGGCGTGATTTTAATTCTTGTGTGCAGAAACGGGATAAGATCATCTACAGTAAAACAACTAACACTGAAAAGTTTGAGTCTCTTTGTTGGTGTTTTGTGTCTCTTTGTGGTTGTTTTGTTTCTCTTTGTGGTTGTTTTGTGTCTCTTTGTTGTTGTTTTGTGTCTTTGTTGTTGTTTTGTGTCTCTTTGTTGTTGTTTTGTGTCTCTTTGTTGTTGTTTTGTGTCTTTGTTGTTGTTTTGCGTCTCTTGGTTGTTGTTTTGTGTCTCTTTGTTGTTGTTTTGTGTCTCTTTGTTGTTGTTTTGTGTCTTTGTTGTTGTTTTGTGTCTCTTTGTGGTTGTTTTGTGTCTATTTGTTGTTGTTTTGTGTCTTTGTTGTTGTTTTGTGTCTTTGTTGTTGTTTTGTGTCTCTTTGTTGTTGTTTTGTGTCTCTTTGTGGTTGTTTTGTGTCTCTTTGTGGTTGTTTTGTGTCTCTTTGTTGTTGTTTTGTCTCTTTGTTGTTGTTTTGTGTCTCTTTGTTGTTGTTTTGTGTCTCTTTGTTGTTGTTTTGTCTCTTTGTTGTTGTTTTGTGTCTCTTTGTTGTTGTGTCTCTTTGTTGTTGTTTTGTGTCTCTTTGTTGTTGTTTTGTCTCTTTGTTGTTGTTTTGTGTCTCTTTGTTGTTGTTTTGTGTCTCTTTGTTTTGTGTCTCTTTGTTGTTGTTTTGTGTCTCTTTGTTGTTGTTTTGTGTCTCTTTGTTGTTGTTTTGTGTCTTTGTTGTTGTTTTGTGTCTCTTTGTGGTTGTTTTGTGTCTCTTTGTTGTTGTTTTGTGTCTCTTTGTTGTTGTTTTGTGTCTCTTTGTGGTTGTTTTGTGTCTCTTTGTTGTTGTTTTGTGTCTCTTTGTTGTTGTTTTGTGTCTCTTTGTTGTTGTTTTGTGTCTCTTTGTTGTTGTTTTGTGTCTCTTTGTGGTTGTTTTGTGTCTTTGTTGTTGTTTTGTGTCTCTTTGTTGTTGTTTTGTGTCTCTTGTGTTGTTGTTTGTGTCTCGTCTCTTTGTTGTTGTTTTGTGTCTTTGTTGTTGTTTTGTCTCTTTGTTGTTGTTTTGTGTCTCTTTGTTGTTGTTTGTGTCTCTTTGTTGTTGTTTTGTGTCTCTTTGTTGTTGTTTTGTGTCTCTTTGTTGTTGTTTTGTCTCTTTGTTGTTGTTTTGTGTCTCTTTGTTGTTGTTTTGTGTCTCTTTGTTGTTGTTTTGTGTCTCTTTGTTGTTTTGTGTCTCTTTGTTGTTGTTTGTGTCTCTTTGTTGTTGTTTTGTGTCTCTTTGTTGTTGTTTGTGTCTCTTTGTTGTTGTTTGTGTCTCTTTGTTGTTGTTTTGTGTCTCTTTGTTGTTGTTTTGTGTCTCTTTGTTGTTGTTTTGTGTCTCTTTGTTGTGTTTTGTGTCTCTTTGTGGTTGTTTTGTGTCTCTTTGTTGTTGTTTTGTGTCTCTTTGTGGTTGTTTTGTGTCTCTTTGTGGTTGTTTTGTGTCTCTTTGTTGTTGTTTTGTGTCTCTTTGTTGTTGTTTTGTGTCTTTGTTGTTGTTTTGTGTCTCTTTGTGGTTGTTTTGTGTCTTTGTTGTTGTTTTGTGTCTCTTTGTTGTTGTTTTGTGTCTCTTTGTGGTTGTTTTGTGTCTCTTTGTGGTTGTTTTGTGTCTCTTTGTTGTTGTTTTGACTCCCATCAATGTAGATTCTTATCTGACCTGTTGTGACTCTTCTCTTATCACAGCTTTATTTGTTAGAATCTGTGCAGTCAGAAATCTGATCACAGACTTGATCATCCAGTGTTGAAGGTTCTTTACTGGTTCCAGTCAGACTGATCTGGATCTAAAGCTCTGGACTGGTTCTAATAAACCTCAGAACCGTCCTACCGGAGCTTCTCCTCCTGTTTGTTCTGTGTTTTTATGATTGAACTGACAGAAACCATGGAGTCCACATCAGAGTGTAACTGCAGGGTTTGACCAGCAGAGGGAGTTTTAACGTCACAAACATGAAGCACAACAGACACAAACCTTCACTGTTGGTCACTTTGTGTGTCTTTGTGGCCTTTTTGCGTCACACTGAGGTCATTTAATGTGTTTTTATTGTCGCTTTGTGTCACGTTTTGTTTGTTTCACGTCACATTTCTGTGGTTTTGTTGTTTTTGTGGTTCTTTTATGTCACATTTTGTCTATTTTACGTCTTCTTGTCGCTGTTTTATGTCACATTTTTTGCCGTTTTACATCTTTGTGGTTGTTTTGCTTCACATTTTGGACCTTTGTCATCTTTTTACAGTCTTTTTTAATCATCATTTAGTTGTTTTATTTCACGGTGTGGTCTGGTTTGAGGAAACGTGTTGTTTTTTGCACATTTTTAAAGAAGAATAATGTAGAATAAACAGATTCTGATTAGATATTAAAACTGTGAGCTCAGATTTAAGTGAATTTTCTTCATTGGACCTGAACATCACACATGATACCTTCACTGACTGTCAGAAAGTTGAAAACCTGATGATTGTTTTTCCTGTTTTTACAGTTTCTGGCTGATAAATTCAGTCATTCTGGTGAATTTTAAGTCTTTAATAGCCTCCAGTAGATTTTAGGTTCGTCTTCTATCACAGTAATGAGTCGAATGAATCAAAGCTGCAGGTTTTTATCTGTAACATCCGCAGGAAGGAGAGTTTCTGCTGCCAAGTAAACGAGGCTCTGATACCCCGTCTGGGGCAGATAGAGGGGGAGGCAGGGGTGAGGGAGGGGCAACACCAACCACAGCAGGCAGGATGGATGGGGTGGTTTTACAGCCCCGGGGGGTAATTAACTGTTGAGCTTCAGTCCATCAATCAGACGGTCATTCGCTAACAGGATAAACTCTGTGTGTGTGTGTGTGTGTGTGTGTGTGTGTGAATTAATGTGTGTAATAGTGGACTATGACACCTCCTCAGAGCAGACTTTCCTTCCAGAGTCCTTCTGTTGTCTGTTCAGGTTAAACTTGTATTCATGGAAGATTTAAAGCTGCACTCGTTTGTTTGTTTGTTTACTTTTCGGGGTGTTTGGTTGAAGAAGCTGTAAACACTGAGATGTTATCACCCTGTAAAGTTGTGTTGAGTTCGTCACCACAAACATTTTCACCTCAGGCAAAGTCACTGGATTTATTGTTGATGTGAAAATATTTAGTAGCGCAGCTTTAAACCTTCAGATATGACACTGAGCCAAGGTTCATTTAGTGTCGTTTAGTGTGTCTGTGAGGTTGTTTTCTTTCTCTTTGTTGTTATTTTGTGTCTCTTTGTGTCTTTTTGTTGTTAGTTTGTGTGTCTTTGTTGTTATTTTGTGTCTATTTGTGTCTATTTCTTATTTTGTGTCTATTTGTTGTTAGTTTGTATCTATTTGTGTCTATTTCTTATTTTGTGTCTATTTGTTGTTATTTTGTGCCTTTTTGTTGTTTTTTGTGTCTATTTATTGTTGTTTTGTGTCTCTTTGTTGTTATTTTGTGTCTCTTTGTGTCTGTTTGTTGTTATTTTGTGTCTATTTGTTGTTAGTTTGTGTCTCTTTGTTGTTATTTTGTGTCTCTTTGCATCTATTTGTTGTTATTTTGTGTCTATTTGTTGTTATTTTGTGTCTATTTGTTGTTATTTTGTGTCTCTTTGCATTTATTTGTTGTTATTTTGTGTCTGTTTGCATCTATTTGTTGTTATTTTGTGTCTCTTTGCGTCTATTTGTTGTTATTTCGTGTCTCTTTGTTGTTATTTTGTGTCTCTTTATTGATGTTTTGTTTCCCTTTGTTGTCTTTTCCTGTCTCTCTGTGGTCGTTTTGTTTCTCTGCAGTCCAATCATGTAGAAGTACTATTTGGAGCAGCTTATAAACTTGTTTTCATGCCCCCAGTCCTTAAATAGGAGGTCATTTAAAACACATTTGACTCATCAGACGTTATAAAACACGTTCTGGTGATTTTGAGTCCTGTTTCACTCTGGAGACTGGATCTTCTGGAAACAACATCACTGTTCAGATGTTTTATGGAACATTAGGAGTCTTAAAATCACCCAGAGCACAGATGTGTGTTTAGTAAAGTCTCTGGTTTGTTTTAAACCCTCTGTCTGTGACCACATGACCAGGACTTTGCTCTTTTTGCTCTGTCTTTGGGCTCCTCCACCTCCTGAGGCTGCTGAGCTGATAAATGCTGCTCTGTGCTCTGACTGAGTGTCTCTGTTGTTGTTTACTGTCATAGTGACGAATGAGAGAACTGATGCTGAACCAGACAGAGAAGCTCTCTGGTGACATTTGATGCTTTAATTCTGCAAATATGGACTTTATTCACCAGAACGGCAGTCGGTCCTTATTAATGACTGTCTGGGAGCATTTTACCTCTGGTTGAGGTCATTTTGTGTCTCTTTGTTGTTGTTTTGTGTCTCTTTGTTGTTGTTTTGTGTCTCTTTGTCGTTGTTTTGTGTCTCCTTGTTGTCGTTTTGTGTCTTTTTGTTGTTGTTTTGTGTCTCTTTGTCGTTGTTTTGTGTCTCCTTGTTGTTGTTTTGTGTCTCTTTGTTGTTGTTGTTTTGTCTCTTTGTTGTTGTTTTGTGTCTCTTTGTTGTTGTTTTGTGTCTCTTTGTTGTTGTTTTGTCTCTTTGTTGTTGTTTTGTGTCTCTTTGTTACTCTTTTGTGTCTTTGTTGTTGTTTTGTGTCTCTTTGTTGTTGTTTTGTGTCTCTTTGTGGTTGTTTTGTGTCTCTTTGTGGTTGTTTTGTGTTTTTGTGGTTGTTTTGTGTCTTTTTGTTGTTGTTTTGTGTCTCTTTGTTGTTGTTTTGTCTCTTTGTTGTTGTTTTGTGTCTCTTTGTTGTTGTTTTGTGTCTCTTTGTTGTTGTTTTGTCTCTTTGTTGTTGTTTTGTGTCTCTTTGTTGTTGTTTTGTGTCTCTTTGTTGTTGTTTTGTGTTGTTTTGTGTCTCTTTGTTGTTGTTTTGTGTCTCTTTGTGGTTGTTTTGTGTCTGTTTGTTGTTGCTTTGTGTCTCTTTGTGGTTGTTTTGTGTCTTTGTTGTTGTTTTGTGTCTCTTTGTTGTTGTTTTGTGTCTCTTTGTTGTTGTTTTGTGTCTCTTTGTGGTTGTTTTGTGTCTCTTTGTGGTTGTTTTGTGTTTCTTTGTTGTTGTTTTGTGTCTTTGTTGTTGCTTTGTGTGTCTTTGTGGTTGTTTTGTGTCTTTGTTGTTGTTTTGTGTCTCTTTGTTGTTGTTTTGTGTCTCTTTGTGGTTGTTTTGTGTCTCTTTGTGGTTGTTTTGTGTCTCTTTGTGGTTGTTTTGTGTCTTTGTTGTTGTTTTGTGTCTCTTTGTTGTTTTGTGTCTCTTTGTTGTTGCTTTGTGTCTCTTTGTGGTTGTTTTGTGTCTTTGTTGTTGTTTTGTGTCTCTTTGTTGTTGTTTTGTATCTCTTTGTTGTTGTTTTGTGTCTCTTTGTGGTTGTTTTGTGTCTCTTTGTTGTTGTTTTGTGTCTCTTTGTTGTTGTTTTGTGTCTCTTTTTGGTTGTTTTG
Source organism: Dascyllus trimaculatus (assembly GCA_024666655.1). Taxonomy (NCBI): domain Eukaryota; kingdom Metazoa; phylum Chordata; class Actinopteri; family Pomacentridae; genus Dascyllus; species Dascyllus trimaculatus. Next base: position 31,106,629 of record CM045460.1, read on the forward strand.
TGTTTCTTTGTTGTTGTTTTGTGTCTTTGTTGTTGTTTTGTGTCTCTTTGTGGTTGTTTTGTGTCTCTTTTTGGTTGTTTTGTGTTTCTTTGTTGTTGTTTTGTGTCTTTGTTGTTGTTTTGTGTCTCTTTGTGGTTGTTTTGTGTCTCTTTGTTGTTGTTTTGTGTCTCTTTTTGGTTGTTTTGTGTCTCTTTGTTGTTGTTTTGTGTCTCTTTGTTGTTGTTTTGTGTCTCTTTGTGGTTGTTTTGTGTCTCTTTGTTGTTGTTTTGTGTCTCTTTGTTGTTGTTTTGTGTCTCTTTGTTGATGTTTTGTGTCTCTTTGTGGTCTTTTGATGCTTTTTATTTCTAAAAGTACAAACGTCTCTCTCCCTCCTCCTGACTACACCAGTCTTCGTAGACCTTATTTCTTTCTCTGCAGACTCTTCTTGTGTCGTCTTTCCTCCGATGCTGCTGGAGGATTTACGATGGTGTAAATGTGAGGGACGGTAGAACAGAGTGTGTGTTCTGCTGACAGGTTGGAGGATGTTAATGCAGCTGTGGAGCTCTGAGTCCAGCTGTTCATGAGCTCAGTGCAGAAACACTCCAGTCACGGAGCAGCAGGTCGAGTTCAGGGCTGGAGCTGCAGAAATGACAGATCCAGGATGACGGTGAAAGAACCGGCGTCCTGTTTCAATCAGCAACGATATCATTACTCTACACATATTTGATGTTATTTAAAGGAAAGTTATATCTATCAAAGACTGAAAAATAGTGATCAAGTAGACATTTTCCCTGTTTTGTTAAATTATAGATAAGAGCTGGTAAAATCTAAGGAAAACTGTATTAATTTACATGTTGATTGTGTTGATTTTTGTTTATTTTCTGTTTTGTTTGTGTTCTTTCACATCTGTTTAGGGCAGTTTTGTCTCCTTTGTTTTGTTTTCTGTCTCATTTTTCTCATTTTGTGTCTTGTTCTGATTGTTTTATGCCATTTTGTGTTGTCATGTCGTCCTCTTTGTTGTTGTTTTGTGTCTCTTTGTGGTTGTTTTGTGTCTCTTTGTGGTCGTTTTGTGTCTCTTTGTGGTCGTTTTGTCTCTTTGTTGTTGTTTTGTGTCTCTTTGTTGTTTTGTGTCTCTTTGTGGTTGTTTTGTCTCTTTGTTGTTGTTTTGTGTCTCTTTGTTGTTTTGTGTCTCTTTGTGGTTGTTTTGTCTCTTTGTTGTCGTTTTGTGTCTCTTTGTTGTTGTTTTGTGTCTCTTTGTTGTTGTTTTGTGTCTCTTTGTGGTTGTTTTGTGTCTCTTTGTTGTTGTTTTGTGTCTCTTTGTGGTTGTTTTGTGTGTCTTTGTGGTCGTTTTGTGTCTCTCTGTTGTTTTGTGTCTCTTTGTGGTCGTTTTGTGTCTCTTTGTGGTCGTTTTGTCTCTTTGTTGTTGTTTTGTGTCTCTTTGTTGTTTTGTGTCTCTTTGTGGTTGTTTTGTCTCTTTGTGGTTGTTTTGTGTCTCTTTGTTGTTGTTTTGTGTCTCTTTGTGGTTGTTTTGTGTCTCTTTGTTGTTTTGTGTCTCTTTGTGGTCGTTTTGTGTCTCTCTGTTGTTTTGTGTCTCTTTGTGGTCGTTTTGTGTCTCTTTGTTGTTTTGTGTCTCTTTGTGGTTGTTTTGTGTCTCTTTGTGGTCGTTTTGTGTCTCTTTGTTGTTGTTTTGTGTCTCTTTGTTGTTGTTTTGTGTCTCTTTGTTGTTGTTTTGTGTCTCTTTGTTGTTTTGTGTCTCTTTGTTGTTGTTTTGTGTCTCTTTGTGGTTGTTTTGTGTCTCTTTGTGGTTGTTTTGTGTCTCTTTGTTGTTGTTTTGTGTCTCTTTGTTGTTGTTTTGTGTCTCTGTTGTTTTGAGTCTCTTTGTTGTTGTTTTGTGTCTCTTTGTTGTTTTGTGTCTCTTTGTGGTTGTTTTGTCTCTTTGTGGTTGTTTTGTGTCTCTCTGTTGTTTTGTGTCTCTTTGTGGTTGTTTTGTGTCCCTTTGTTGTTGTTCTGCGTCTCTTTGTTGTTGTTTTGTGTGTCTTTATTGTTGTTTTGTGTCTCTTTTCTGACATCTATAAATGGAGATGTGGACTCACTGGTAGAAGCATGTCGCTGTTGAAAGCTTCCAGACACCACAACGTAAAGTTTCTTGTAGTTTTCATTAAAACGTGTCCATTTCTACCGACCTCATGCTCACAGCTGCATGTGCAGGAGAATAAAACAACACAGAGCTCATGGATGTGATTCGCTCTCATGAGTTCTGGGTTTGAGAACAGTGAAGGTCGACTGCAGGTCAAACGTACGAGCAGCTGGAAGAACCGAGGAGGGAAAACACGTGTTGGATCCATCAGCAGGACTTTACATGTACAGAAACACAATCAGAGCTTTGGAAGTAAAATGAGTCCTGATATTTGCTGTTAAATCACATCTTATCTGCTCGTCTGTTCCTGAATGTTCAACATAAACACTCTGATCAACACCAGACTCTCGCTCTCGTCTCCACAGCGTCACGTCACAACATCTAGTTTATCATTATGTGATTCAACTTGTAGTTTCATTTAGCTGACAGACAGTTGAGTTCAGTAGTTTATATGTGCAGTTCTTTCTTACATAAATCTGTGTTTTTCATTTATAAAGTTGTAATTTGTTCTTTTGCAACGTCTAAACATGAAACTATGCTGTTTTTGACGTATTTAAACCAGCAAAAGTTGTTGTTTTATGACGTTTGACTGTAAAATTACACAATTCTACTGTATTTAAATCAACTGAAAGTAATATTTCACAGATATTTGCAGTTATTTTCAGCATTTTTGCAGTTCTTCCTCTGATCAGCACCAAACTCTTGCTCTCGTCTGCACAAATCCAGTTTATCTATATGTGATTCAACTCGTCCTTTAGCTTCATCTGCAGACGTTTTTTTGTCTGTTGAAGCAGCTGGTTCGGGTCGGCCCAGTGCTTCTCTTTCCTCAGTCTGGTTCAGAACGTCGCAGGCTGAGCTGTGCTGAAGTGTTCTTTGTGTCCTGGTCAGAATTAGAACATCTGGATGTGAGAACGCCCAGATCTCCAGTTTCATTTCCAGCATTACGAGCAGGAAAAGGCTCCGAGGGTTCAGATTCCTGTCGGGCCTCTCCGGCCTGTCAGCCAGACGGAGACGTGAGCTCTGCTGGAGGGGAAACGTGGAAAAAAAACAACATAAACTCAGTCGAGACACTGAAGCAGCCATTGTGCAGCAGCAGCAGCAGCTGTGAGCAGATTATGGAGCTTCGGTGGGGGTCGGCGGATTCCTCGGCTCAGACGTCACCAGGAACACCCTGGACCTGGACGTGGTGTGTTCGAGGGCCCGTCTGAGGGGAGGAAATCCCTCCGTCGTTTCCCAGGAAGCTGGAAGGCAGCGAGGATGAAACTGTGACAGCTGGAAGACAGAAAGAGAAAGTAAAGGACAGTAACTCCAGTTTCTGATGACGGAAACGTGACCTCAGACTGAAGGTCGATGGAAGTTCAGATGGACTGGTCTCAGTTCAGAGTTCAAGGATTTGTTATGTGGGACCAAAAACTAAGTTCTGTTAAATGTTTTCAAACTAAAACATCTTGAAATTTGTTCAAAATGCTTCAAATTCTCCTAAATGACTCAAGTTTTGTCCAAAATTCCTCAAAACTTTTCTAAAATTACCCAAAATTTCCCCAAAATGACCCAAGATTTGTCCAAAACGATTCAAAAGTTATCTAAAATTATTCAAAGTTTGTAGAAAATAACTTGAAATTTGCACAAAATTACTTGAACATAGTCCGAAATGACTCAAAATTTGTCCACAATGAGTTAAAAATGTCCAAAATGACTCAAACTTTTCCCAAAATGACCAAAGATTTGTCCATAATTATTCAAAATTTGTAGGAAATAACTTGAAATTTGCACAAAATTACTCAAAACTTGTCCAAAAAGACTCCTGGAGAATTTTCAGTTCATCATTTATGGAGTGAAGCTCAGCAGATATTTACCTCTATGCTGACGACTGTCTCTTTTCTCTACAGAGAACATGGAAGGTGTTGACATTAGTTAATGGGAACAAAACCAGGTTCTATGAAATATTTCTGGATGAATTTTGAGAATTTCACCAAAATCACTTGAAATTTTTTGCTAAGGGATTCAAAGGCTATCAAAAATATTCAAAATCTGTCCAGAAGGACTCAAAAATGATCTAAACTGACTTTAAATTTGTTCAAAATGACCCAAATTCTCCAAAATGACTGAACATTTTCCCAAAATGACCCTAATGGAGGAACATCTAGTAGCTGGAGACACATCCAACATGGAGGAACATCTAGTAGCTGGAGACACATCCAGCATGGAGGAACATCTAGTAGCTGGAGACACATCCAGCATGGAGGAACATCTAGTAGCTGGAGATACATCCAGCATGGAGGAACATCTAGTAGCTGGAGATACATCCAGCATGGAGGAACATCTAGTAGCTGGAGACACATCCAGCATGGAGGAACATCTAGTAGCTGGAGATACATCCAGCATGGAGGAACATCTAGTAGCTGGAGATACATCCAGCATGGAGGAACATCTAGTAGCTGGAGATACATCCAGCATGGAGGAACATCTAGTAGCTGGAGATACATCCAGCATGGAGGAACATCTAGTAGCTGGAGATACATCCAGCATGGAGGAACATCTAGTAGCTGGAGATACATCCAGCATGGAGGAACATCTAGTAGCTGGAGATACATCCAGCATGGAGGAACATCTAGTAGCTGGAGATACATCCAGCATGGAGGAACATCTAGTAGCTGGAGGGTTCTACTTCTTCTCCTGCAGTGTTTCTGTTTGCTGCTACTTTCTCTTTCTACTATCACTTCCAGCTGATCTCAGTTAGAAGTTTCTCTTTCAGCTCTTTGTTTCTGTCGTTTTACTTCCAGAGCTGCAGATGTCGTATTCAGACTGAACTAAACCTGACTTTCCTCGTTGTGTCGGTGAAACCGTCTCTGCTGCCGAACACCTCGTGAATAAACGCCGCCTCCAGGAGGCCGAAGCGAACAAAGGAGCAAACAAAAGGAGTCGGAGCGAAGCTTTACGAGTCCATTGGTCCTAATGAGCAGCAGCTTTCCTCAGCAGGGAGTCGACACCGAGCCGTTGGTGACGTTTTACATGAACCTTTAAAAAACACTGGTTCAGCTCTGCACAGAAGCTTTTCAGGCTTTGGACATATTTGATCTTTATTTTTAAATATTAGTGTGTTTGTGCTTCAGAGCCTGGTGTAACTTGACTTTTTGTGACTGATTTAATAGAACAGCCTAAAATATAAGAGGTTCAACACCTGGAGAAGATGTTTACCTGCATGGAGCTGCTGTTTCTGCACCTTTACTCAAGTAAAACTCTGAAAAAAAGACGTCACATGAGTCAAAATGTTGGCTAAAGCCCTGATAATTTACTTATTTTGTTCTTTTTAGAGGTTAAAAAGTCTTTTAGTACTAAAATGAAATAGTGGATTGATTTAATTTAGTAAGCATTTGGGGGGTTTGTATGCTGTAGCCCTGTAGCTGATTGATTGATTGATTGATTGATTGATTGATTGATTGATTGATTCATGCTGTCTTGCACTTTTAACTTTGTTGTCTTTTTATTGTTTTTTTGCATCTTCTTGTATTTTTATTTTACTGTTGTAAAGAACTTTATGACCTTATGTCTGTGAAAAGCGCCTTATAAATAAAATGGACTTATTTACTTAATCCTGTTTTTTTGTTTTTCTGTTTTAGATCATAAAAAATGGTCTGTTTTTGCCAAATAAAAACAGAAAACAGCTCTATTGTTGTATTTTTTCAGTGAAATTTGAATTTGAAATGTAGGTTTTCCAGAAATAATTCATAATTTTTTACTTAAAATTGAAAAACTGGTCATTTTCTCGTATTGTTTTTCCTCCATTCTGTTAATAAACTGTGAAAATTAAGTGGAGCAAAGTGAGGCTTTACCACCTCCCAAAAAAATCAAAACAAAAACAGTGAAAGGGTTTTTCACTGTTTTCACTGACCCAATATAAAAGTTGGGTCCATTTTATATTATTTTCCCCTATTTTTAGTTATTTGATGGGAAATATATTATACTTTAATATTTACCATAAACAGGAAAACATGTTTGTTTTTCAATAAATAAAATAATAATAATAATGTAAATAAACAGAAATAAATGGGCCTGTTCTTCCACTTTTTGTTAAAACCTGAAAAATAAAAATAAGTTGTTTTTATGATGATTTTTTTCCTCCATTTTTGGTGTTTTATGGGTCATTCAGGTTCAGAGTGTTGGACCTGGTTCTGGGTCTCTCTGGTCCTGGTCCTGGTCCTGGTTCTGGTAATAGTCCAGCTGTGGGTCACTAAAGAGCCCAACTGCTCCTTTAAACCGTTAAGTGTCCGGTTCTCCGGTGACTCCTCCTCCAGGCTCAGCGGACTCTCCAACCTGTTGTTCCCGCTCTGGGATCAGTTCTTCGGGGGGAAGCTGGAGGCTCCGGGCCGCCGCTCCGCTGATCCCGGGTCTGTGCTGCCCGGTCCTCCCCCTGCTCTCTCCGTCTGCTCCTGGTGGAGGAACCAGCCGTGTCTCCCTCCCACGCCTCCGCACCGCAAAAACGCCTCGAATCAGCAGAACTGTGCAAAATGCGGAAACGGCCGCAGTGAGGAGCGGACTTTGTGGGAATTATGCGCCGCCGGAGCGGAGCGGCGATGCGGGGATCAGAGCAGCGAAGGGCCTCGACTTTCTCCGCCGGAGTTACCGCACCGAGGGGGACGTGAACTTTTCTGGCTCGGGTCGGTTCCGTCAGCGGCTCGGTCCGGGTGGCTTCCCGGTGTTTTTCTGACCGTCTGGAGGTTTTGTCGTCGCTGTTGCTGCAGTTTGCGGCAGTTTCGTGGAGGAGAGACGCTCCGGGAGCCGCGCAGGAATCCACCAACTCCCGCGGCTGGTAGCTAGCTAGCCTGTTAGCTAGTTCCACAAAGACGGTTTTTGTGTTTATTCACCGAGAAAACTGAGAAAAATCCCCCCAAAGTGGGCTCCAAACCCGGCTGTGAGGAGTTGGCAGCCCGCTCACGGTAGCTGGACACTTTCGGTGCCGGTTCCACGGTGTTTTTCGGTTGTTTTCCCACTAACGCCGTTAGCATAAACTCGGTCCAACTCAGCCGCGGCTAACGTCCCGACATGCCGCAGATGGACCGGGCGGACGGAGACGATCTGGGGGCGAACGACGAGCTGATCCCCTTCAAAGACGAGGGGGAGCAGGAGGAGAAGAGGAACGTGTCCGGACGGGACCTGGACGATGTCAAGTCCAGCCTGGTCAACGAGTCGGAGACCAACAGCGGCTCGGACTCGGAGGTGAGTTGCAGCGGGTAAAGTTGGGGAGTTCGTCCGGAGGCTGCTCCGGCTGCTGCGGCTTTGTTCACCGGGGATGTGTGCTTCTACCGCAGGCGGACAGACGAACCAAGCCCGGTCCAGATGCGGAGAACCGGGCCAGACACAGCCAGCTGTTTGAGGAAGGTACGGACACTTCATGGGGGTGTTTGTCGGGTTTTTGTGGCGCAGATTTGAGGGGGAACAGGGGATCAGACCCCCGCAGGTAGAAACCAGGTGATCTGATCGTTACCTGGCCTCATTATAACTTCAGTATTTACCTGAATATGACCCATTAATACATCAGAACCCAAAACAGTGACTGTAATATAACATCAAATGACTTTAAACTAGTTTTATGGTTAATTACATTAGAATAAAGATGATATTGTTCATTAGTGGAGGTTAGACTGAACAGGTGAGGACTAAATGTAAATTAACAGCAGTTTATCAAAGTGTCTGAATAACTAACAGCATAGTTTAGTCCTGAATAGTGAGTGATGTCCAGTGTGAGCTCCATCCTGTCTCCATGTCAGGGATTATTTTATTAATAACTAATAATAAAGTCGTAAATTCATGCTCCGATCCAGACCCTGACGTTTGATTTTGGCCGTTTAATGTGTGTTCTGATGATTTCCAGGGCTCCAGTCATGTTTTTATTAACGTTTACTGGTCAGATTCCCCTTTTTTCAGTCACATTTGATTGTGAAACTAATATTCTGGTTTATTCTGACTCATTATTGAACCAAACAAGTCAGTTAAAGGCGTCTCTTCTCAGTCGTGACCATGTTCTGATGGTTTATTTTGACGTTTTACAGACTGAATCATTACTTTTAAAGAAATCCAGTGGAGGAATTGTGAAATAAGGTCCTTTAATTACAGATGTAGAGGTGTAGATAGTTTCTTTACTGTTTAATCCATGTGTCAGTGAGTGTTCAGCCATGAATCCAGTCGTCGTCTGCAGTGAATAATCCATCAGAAACAGCCATTTAATCAGTCATACGCTGCTTTGAGCAACTTTAAATCTAAATTCTGTTATCGCAGCTTCTTAAATGTGATTATTTCTGGGTTCTTTCCTCGTTTTATGACACTAAACTGAGCATCTCTGGACGAAACAGGACATTTGAGTAAACAATAATCCGCATTTATCACCATTATCTGGTGTTTTAGAAGCAAACAGCTGATTAGTTCATCCAGAAGGCAATCAGCCGGTTAATTAACAGTGGAATAATCATCGGCTGCAGCCCCGTCGTCTGGATTTGGTTTACTGATTAACTCCGATTCGTTCTTCTGTGCAGTAAATCCTCGTAGCCACTCGGAGGTTTCAGCCCCAGACTGCGTTCTGCGGTGGGTCGACTGTGAAACCTGTAGTAAAAACGCAGCGAAGCCTCCACTTCCCAGAACCCGAGGTGAAGCCGTCGGAGGTGTTCTGTCAGGGCTGAGTTCCCTGCAGAGCCGCCGGCCGTAAGGCTTCATCCAGCTGAGTTTACAAGCTGCACAACAACTGCTCTCTGCATGACGACTGAGCCGGTCCTGGTGGTGGTTAGCGCTCCTTCACAGGGCTTTACTCATAGACATATATACATAGACGCAGCATTGACTGTGGAGGGACGTGCCTAAAGCTCCGCCATCTTGGTACAGGGCTAGCAGAGGGGGGAGTGAATGTAAGTCTATGGAGGTAAGAGGTACTCCACAATCTTAAAGTAGAATTATTCACTGAATTTTCAACTGATTTCCAAACGGTTTGGTTTGTTAAAAACGTCACACATGTAGCTTTGACACAGGATGCTTGGATGCTTTTGTTCTATTTATGTCTGCCTGTCCGTCCTCCATGTCTGACGTTTGTAACAAACAATATATGTTGACAACTGATGGATTTATGATCACTTTTATAGTGCAGACATGTCATTCCTCTATAGACGTAATGCACTGTAGGGGCGAGTGGCACTGTACCAAGATGGCCGCCGCGTAGGCACGTTGGCTCCAATCGGCAGCAGCAGTCAACGCGGCGTCTACGTATATATGTCTATGGCTTCTTTACGTGGCCTTACGACGCTTTTAGTCCCTCAGACATGGAGACTTTCACATTAACGCTCCCATATTTAATAATTTCTGCTAAATATTTTCACTTGTTCTTCAGAAACATCCTCAATAATTAGTCTCCAGTGTTTCTTAGATGCGTCCCCTGTAGCTCATGTCACATCTGATAACATGGAGGAGGAGATCCAGATGTTTTGGCCTCCATCTTTATTTCCAGTCTGAGGTAGAAGGAGCCGTCATGACTGTAAACGTCCACCAGGCTAGCTTAAACCCAGTGCTCAGGTGTGGAAGGGTCTCAGGTGTTCTCAGGTGTTCCTCAGGTGTGTCTCAGGTGTTCTCAGGTGTTCCTCTGTGTCCTCAGCTCTGAGGAAGCAGCAGCAGGATGGAGGTCTCTTCCAGCCGTCTCCGTACGTCGGCTATCCCTTCTTCATGTTCCCAGACCTGGGGAACCTCTGCAGCCCCTACCTCACCGCCAACGGAGCGCTGACACCTGGAGGACGCACGGTAAGAAGGTTAAAGCTGGTTAAAGCTGGTTAAAGCTGGTTAAAGCTGGTTAAAGCTTCAGGTTAAAGCTGGTTAATACTGGTTAAAGCTGCTGGTTAATGCTAGTTAAAGCTTCAGGTTAAAGCTGGTTAATGCTGGTTAATGCTGGTTAAAGCTGGTTAGTGCTGCTGGTTAGTGCTGGTTAATGCTGGTTAATGCTGGTTAAAGCTGGTTAATGCTGGTTAATGCTGGTTAATGCTGGTTAAAGCTGGTTAATGCTGGTTAATGCTGGTTAAAGCTGGTTAATCCTGCTGGTTAAAGCTGGTTAGTGCTGCTGGTTAGTGCTGCTGGTTACAGCTGGTTAAAGCTGGTTAATGCTGTTGGTTAAATCTGTTGGTTAAAACTGGTTAAAGGTGCTGGTTAAAGCTGTTGGTTAGAACTGGTTAAAGTTGGTTAAAGCTGGTTAGTTCTGCTGGTTAACAAAGCGACTGTGACCTACGATGCTTCAGACCTCTGTGAGCGACAGTCGGCTGTTTCTGTGGTTCTGCTGCAGAACTAACCAACTAACCAGCCTTTAATGAACCTGATGATCACCTGGAGCTCGTTAGCTGGTCAGTCATTAACCAGGACCTTCGTTATTCAGATGAATTAGTCATTTAGGACATTTTCTGTACTTCAGACGTTTGATGATGGCTAGTTTATCTCCTCTCCACCTGTAGTGCTGTGGCAGGTTTTCTGAGGCTCTAAATGATATTTGTTGAACATATATTTAACATTTTATTTGTTTAGAGGAGTTTTGTAATATTTATTTAACAGTTTTTAGACTCCTGGTTGCTGCTGAGTCGGTTATGGCTTCATGATTGTACTGATGAAACAGAACTTTTAGTTTTTTACAGAATCTTGTCACTGTTAATTCTTTATTATTAAAGGAGAAATGTAGAATAAAGTGGTTATAATTAGATATTTATGATTTTAAACACAGATCTGGTTGTTTTTCTGAATGGGCTGCAGGTCTGAAGAACCTTTGTGTTTTTAAGGTTTCTGGCTGATAAAATTGTGCAGTTTGGAGGTAAAATGCCTTTTAAATGAGCCTTTCAGAGGGTTCAGTGCAGCGGTTCATATCACAGACCACACACTCTGTTTCTGTTGTGGTTCATCCAGATGTTCTTCTCTAAAAACCTGATTTGTGTCGGGTTTTTGTCGTCTCTCTGTAGGAAACATGTAAAGACTCTTTGTTTCGTAGCTGCAGCTTTCACATGTTCACACTGGTGGAGAGGAGACGGAGAGTTCTGGGTGGAGGAGCTTTACTTTGAGTCTGGACGGAGAGGAAGGTTTATGGATCTAACAGCTGACCGAGGACGTCTGAGCTTCCAGACGTGTGCAGTGGGTAAAGGAGGTAGGATGCATGTTAGACTTGCTGCCCTGCAGGGTTTTGGAGGCGCTGACGTCCTGCAGATCAGCTGGTTCTCAGGGAAACTTAAAGCTGGACTCGGCCTGGAAGCTGCAGCTCCACACTGCTTTGCTTCAGCTGGATGCCACAGCTGGGTGTTGTGATAACGCCGAGGCAGGCCTGGACACGGCTCCAATCGCCTCCATCACCGGCAGCAGATTAGCCGCTCAGCTGCGAGGATCGGCAGCGCGTTGCTCAATTTCCCAGTTAGCCGCGGCTCCGGAGGCTCAGCCCGGATTACAGCGAGGCGGGATGACGGTTTAACGCCCCGGCTAATCTGGAAGCTGCCTCTCCGGCAGAGGGAGGAATTAAAAGTGCGTTTAAAGCAGAAACGCTGCTGCAGGGGAAAGTTGGAGACCTCAGGCTGAAGGTTGTTGACGGCAAAAACAAGCAGTAAAGTCCAGCAGAAGTCGGGTCGGGTCGGGTCAGGGCGTCTGTTGGTGTGATGGACACCATGACACGGTCAGAACGACGGAACCATGTAAAGACGGGACGGATCCGATTATTTATTGGATAAACATGTTAAAAATAAACCTGGAGTCAACATGTCCAACATTATCCAAGGTGTTACCAACCCTGGAGGACATGGAGGCTCCACATGCTGCAGATATTCAGCTCTTTTACAGCCTCTATAAACTCAGTGAGCCGGTTTGGTCTCTGTGTGGTTGGTTTATGTCACATTTAATGATTTTACATTGTTTGTGAGGTTGTTTCAGGTCATTTAGTGGCTGTTAAATGTCATTTAGTGGCTGTTTCAGGTCATTTAGTGGCTGTTTCAGGTCATTTTGTGGCTGTTTCAGGTCATTTAGTGGTTGTTAAATGTCATTTTGTGGCTGTTTCAGGTCATTTTGTGGCTGTTTCAGGTCATTTTGTGGCTGTTTCAGGTCATTTTGTGGCTGTTTCTGGTCATTTTATGGTTGTTTCAGGTCATTTAGTGGCCATTTCAGGTCATTTAGTGGCCGTTTCAGGTCATTTAGTGGCTGTTTCAGGTCATTTTGTAGTTGTTTCAGGTCATTTTGTGGCTGTTAAATGTTATTTAGTGGTTGTTTCAGGTCATTTTGTGGCTGTTAAATGTCATTTTATGGCTGTTTCAGGTCATTTTATAGCTATTAAATGTCATTTTGTGGTTGTTTCAGGTCATTTTGTGGTTGTTTCAGGTCATTTTATGGTTGTTTCAGGTCATTTAGTGGCTGTTTCAGGTCATTTAGTGGCTGTTTCAGGTCATTTAGTGGCTGTTTCAGGTCATTTTGTGACTGTTAAATGTTATTTAGTGGTTGTTTCAGGTCATTTTGTGGCTGTTAAATGTCATTTTATGGCTGTTTCAGGTCATTTTATAGCTATTAAATGTCATTTTGTGGTTGTTTCAGGTCATTTTATGGTTGTTTCAGGTCATTTAGTGGCTGTTTCAGGTCATTTTGTGGTTGTTTCAGGTCATTTTATGGTTGTTTTAGGTAATTTTGTGGTTGTTTCAGGTAATTTTGTGGTTGTTTCAGGTCATTTTGTGGCTGTTTCAGGTCATTTTGTGGCTGTTTCAGGTCATTTTGTGGTTGTTTCAGGTCATTTTATGGCTGTTAAATGTCATTTTGTAGTAAAATGTCATTTTGTGGCTGTTTCAGGTCATTTAGTGGTTGTTTTAGATCTTTGGTGGTCGTCTCCTCTGTGCTCTGTGGAAACACTGCCTGCAGCTCAGTAGAAAACTCATTTTTACAGCTGAGTTTTCTGTTGAACTGCAGGCAGTGTTTTATTGCCTACAATGTCATGGATTCTTAGTTGCGGCAGAGAGCACAGAATTTTTTCCAGAATCTTGTTACTGCAAGTGTCTTAATATTTGTCATTTTTATATTAGAAGAGTAGAATGAAGTGATTTTTATGGAATATTCTGATTTTAAGCTCATATTTGGTTCATTTTTCAGAGCTGAGTTGTAAACCTGATCATTTCCAGACCACACACTGTCATGCTTTGTTAGTTTTTCCATCTGTGGTGGTTTTTCTCCACTAGAAGCCTCTTATTTGTGTCGTCTCTCCGTGTAGAAGTGGATAAACACTGTTTCTGTGAGTCTTTGTTTTGTGAGCTGCAGTTTTCACATGTTCACACTCGTGGAGGGGAGTCGCTGTGTTTTGGGTGGAGGAAGAGAAAAGCCGTGTTTACCGATCTAACAGCTCGGCGTGGACGTCTTTGGGGCATGACGAGTCGTGACGATCATTCCAGCTCCATTCAGACCAGAACGACACCAACAATGAGCGAAGCCGAGGAATGCAGGTGTTTGTATGAGCAGGTCCAGCCGTGGGTTTAGTCCAGGACTTAAATCCACACAGGAAGCGCTGTGAAAACACAACAGACCAGAGGAGGAATCACACAGCTGTCAAATCCAACCAGAGCTGAGCAAAGTAGTCAGTCTGAGCTGGAAGAACGAGGCTGGATCGATTTAGTTATTGATTAATGCACCAGAACTGATCAGCGAGTGGAAAGATAGTCGAATAACTTCAGTGTATTTACTGATCAGAGTTCTACCTTCAGACTGTGAACGTCTCCTAGAAGTCCATAGAGGGGGTCCAGACCAGCACAAAAAAAGGAAATTTACCACACAAAGACACAAAACTGCCACAAAAAGATGCAAAACTGCTACAGAATGACGTGAATTATCACAGAGAGGTGAAACTGCTGCAAAAGGATGTGAAACCACAAGAAAAACTACCACAAGAATCAAAATCACCACAAAAAAATTAAAAAATGACCACAAGATTAAAAAAATGAGTACAAGGAGATGAAAAATCACAACAAAAACACACAACAGGTGGGAAATAACCACAAAAAGACACAAAATCAGGGCGAAAAACCCTAAAAATCTGAACAAACTTCCTCCAGAACCTCCTCAGAACCTCCTGGTCCTTCATCACTGATCAGAGTTCTACCTTCAGACCATGAAGGTCTCCTTGAAGTCCATAGAGGGGGGTCCACATGGATCAGAAGGATCAGAACCTCATCAGTCCAGCAGATAGACTCATGACATGTAGGAGGAACAACACACTGGAGTTCTGGTAGAACCTGGACCCAGATCAGTTTACATCCATCCAGGAGTCACAGTCTGAACACTACACCTGGTTCAGTTCATCTCCTCTATAACCGGCTGTGAGCATCAGTATTATGGGATGTATCGTAGCTTCAAGTCACGAAGAGACAAAACTGTCCGGAAGACGCATAAAACGATCAAAACGTCACACCGAACGACAAAAACACGACACGGATCGCCCAAATCTGGACACAGAGCTCAAAAGAAGACGGACAAAATGAGAAAAGTGAGACGCAAAATAACAGAAACGACAAACAAAATGACCACGAAGGGAAAAACCCATCTCAAAGATGCAAAAACAACACAGAACTGATGAACAACAACAGAGAAGAGTTGAAGAGGAGACTTTACATCCATCCAGGTGTCTCAGCCTGAACAATACACCTGGTTTAGTTCTGCAGGAGTTGTTTCCTATGACTGTCATGTGAAGCCTTTAGTCACTTCAGATTCAGTCTGAAGCCATTCTGGACTCTTTCTGAAGCGTTTATGGTTGTTAAATGTCATTTTGTGGTTGTTTCAGGTCATTTTGTGGTTGTTTTGGGTCATTTTATGGTTGTTTTGGGTCATTTTGTGGCTGTTTCAGGTCATTTAGTGGTTGTTTTACGTCTTTGGTGGTCGTCTCCTCTCTTCTCTATAGAAACACTGCCTGCAGCTCAGTAGAAAACTCTGATTTTTACAGCTGAGTCAGTCATGGATTCTTAGTTGCGGCAGAGAGCACAGAATTTTTTCCAGAATCTTGTTACTGCAGGTATCTTAATATTAGAAGAGTAGAATAAAGTGATTTTATGGAATATTCTGGATATTTTTGAATAATTTTGGACGGATTTTTGTCATTTTGGGCAAATTTTATGTAGTTTTGGAGAAATCTTGAATCATTCCTGTCAATATTCCGATGAGTTGTTTGTCATTGTGGACGTTTTAAAGCTGTTTTGGGTTTTTTCGAGTCATTGTGGACTAGGTTTTGTCAGTTTGGAGGTCACAGAGTTATTATTTTTTCAGATTTTGATGAATTTGACTGAGTAATGAACATCAGGGATGTTTTTAAACGTCTTCTCATGTGCAAAACCTGAAGATAATCAGTTCAACTTTACTTATGATGAAGATAATCAGCTTGTTTTAACTGCAGTCATTAAGATAATCAGTGACCAAAATCCAACTCGCTGCTTCTCTGAGGAGTAAAAGCACATTTATCTCCTCTCAGTCGTGTCACCGGCTGGATTCTGTGAGGAGGAGGAGGATGGACTCCTGCCAGGACGAAGGCAAGTGGAGGTGAACGAGCTGCGTTTATCTGGACGCCACCTGAACCGTGTCACAGGTGTTTAGTGATGGATGCAGGCAGGAGGCGGCATGTAGAGAGAACCTGGAGATACATCCAGCATGGAGGAACATCTTCCTACAGCTGATGGGTCTGGAGAGGCTGCAACATGGAGGTGGTTCAATACCGACAGTATGTGGAGATAAAAAGCAGAAATGGGACACAAGATGACAAAAACTAGACAAAAAATGACATAAAAACAGCAAAAAACAAAGACAAAGTGGCAGAAATGAGACGACAAAGACACAAAACGCAAAAACAGAAGAAAAAACTACAAAAATGAGACAGAAAAGGACAAAAAACAAGACGAAGTGACACAAAATGGAACATAAAATGACAAAAACTAAAAATAAATGACATAAAAACGGGAAAAATCAAGACATGTTGAGAGAAATGAGACAAAAAATGACACAAAACGACCCAAGTTAGACTTTTTCCTTCAAAAAAAGAAGGATAAAACTACAAAAATGAGACACAAAATGACAAAAAAACAACACAAATGAGTTGCAAAACCAAAAAACACGACAAAATGACAAAAAACAAGACTGAGTGACACAAAATGAAACATAAAATGAAAAAAACTAGAAATAAACGATACAAAAATGGCAAAAACGACACAAAGCGACCCAAGTTAGACACAAGACAGCAAATAGAAGAGAAAACCACAAAAACGAGACGGAAAATGACAAAAAACAACAAAAAATGAGAACAAACAAGACAAAAATACACCAAACGAGACAGAAACGACAAAAACAACAAAAATTAGACACAAAATGACAAAAAAACAAGACCAAGTGACAGAAAATGAAACATTAAACGATGAAACTAGAAATAAATGACATAAAAACGACAAAAAACAAACTGACAGAAATGAGACAAGAAAAACGACACAAGGCGACCCAAATTAGACAGCAGAGGGCAAATAAAAGACAAAACCACAAAAACGAGACAGAAAACCACAAAAAAAACGAGCAAAAATGACAAAAGGGATTAAAAAATGACAGAAATGCTACGACTGAAACTACGAGGACAGACCACAGTGAGGAAAAACAGCTGTGTTTTTTCTATTTGGTTGTGTTCTCAGTCTTACTTTAAATCGGCTAAAACTCACTAAACTCGCTTCCTGCTCAGCCGACCAGGTGACACTTCTTTTCTTTACCTGAGCGGTTTGGGCGGAGCCTCAGACGCTCGGCAGCGTCACACCTGAGCAGCAGTGAAAGCGAGGAGGAGGAGGCCTGAGCAAGGATGAGATGAGTCGCTTCATTTCTGTCTGCAGTGAAAAGGTTTGTGTTGATAAATGTTTAGAGGCTGGACAATCCTCCAATTGTCCTCCGAGTCCATAAATACCAGGAGGATGTGCAGCTGAGCCTCGAACATCCACATTCAAACAGCAGAACATACAGAGCAGAATGTAAACGTGGGCGTGTCTGTCGGCTGGACGCGAATAGAAAGAGCTATAAATGGTTGACGACCAAATTTAGACAGATTCTTTACAGGGAGCAACTTTAAACATGTAGATGTAGAATGAAAACAAACGTCCAAATGTTCTGTTCAGGACTTTATATCCACTTCCTATAACTTGTACTGGACTAAATAATTGAACCTGGAGAACCTCAAGGTACCTACATGGATCCTCTAATGTTCACTGACAGTTTACAGCAGTAATTAAACCTGGAGAACCTCAAGGCACCAGTCTGGAGCCTCTGATGTTTGGTCTGTAAACTTTTTTGACAGTTTTCCACAGACCGGTCGTCACACTGGATGACTGGTTCGTAAAAAATTGTAAATATTAACACAAAAAATCTCCAGAAAGGGTCGATATAAGATGTGTAGGAGACGTTCAGTTAAGGTTGTTCAAGCAAGATATGACAGAAAATCAGAAAGGCAGCGTTACTTTTAGTGCTTTTAATCCGTTATGAACACGTTGTATATTTTATACTGGAGTAAACAGCAGCAGGATGCAGCTTTTTAACTGCTACAGAAAGAACTTTAGACAATTAGACACCTGAATGTTGTCCCTTTGTCCCAAAAAATGGCAAAAATATTGTTCAGAAATCCAAAATTCAATACTTTTAAATGGTTTTATTTGTGAAAACCAGCTTGTGAGATGCTGTTCTGCGCTAAATGTGGCGCCCAGGTGCTGCAGCATCACGTTACTGTGACAATAGTCTGTAATAACAGGCTTTCTAAATATTATATCTGTATTTATTTATAGTGGCTGAGGTCAGGGAAGATGAGATGAGCCTTTATTTAACCCTCAGTGGGTAAATTAAATTTTACAGCAGCAAAGGAGATAAAAAATAAGAAATAAAGCAGAAATACATTGAAGTACTGTTGATGTACTCGACAGACTGAGACAGGATTTTTCCATATGTAGGAAAATAATATAGATATCTGATGTTGTACAGGAACCTTTTAAATATACAACATAAAGAGACATTAAACTCTCTAAAGAGGCTGAGGTTTGTAGATTATCTTAGAGAAAAACACTAGAAAAACAAGCTTTTTATGGTTTTTGACACCAGAACTTTGTTACAGCCAAACATTTTGAGGAACCCCAGTAAGTTTGGAGCTTAACTTCATGAACGAAGCGAACCAGACGGAGGGTAATGTGATCCACGGAGGCTGCAGACCCCAGGTATGCGTTTAAAGGCTGCTTGTTGCTGTGGTTGGTTTAATCCTCGGCCTTTGTCTTGATTCGAGCTCTGCAGCGTTTCCAAACAGCCTCGTAACTTTCCCTGCTCCCCCGGTAATAGAGTCTGATTGTGTTCCTGGTATTTGCGGCAGCTGGATCCAGTTAACACTCGTCCTCGGGCCTCTGGATGGGGGTCGAGGCTCTGGACCTCCTGACTGGGCGTCCAGACAGATGTTGAGGCTTTAAACCGTCTGAGGCAGCAGAAAATACAACGGAGTCGGTTCCTCATTGTGCAGAGTTTCATTAAAGCAGCTTCACTCAGGGATTTGGAGCCTTTCTGCAGCACGGACCGGTTTCAAGCAAGATGGTTCGATAACTGGACCAGCTATCGAGCTCGATGACCGGTCTGTGGAACGTTGTCTTGCTTGAAACTGGTGCAAAAAAGTTTGTAGACCGCTGGATTAAAGGAAACAACTAAGGACGAGCATCATCTGAATGAGCTGCAGACACATTTTCTTCAACATAAACTCACCAGACACTTCATTCGTTCCACCTGTTCAGCTGCTCGTTAACACAAACGGCTAATCAGCCAATCACATGGCTGCAACTCGGAGCATGTAGGCATGTAGACGTGGTCAAGACAACCTGCTGAAGTTCAAACTGAGCATCAGAATGAGGAAGAAAGGGGGTTTAAGGGACTTTAACGTGGCATGGTTGTTGGTCTGGTCTACTGGGATTTCCACCACAACCATCTCCAGGGTTTACAGAGGATGGTCCGAGGTCAGAGGAGGATGGTCAGACTGGTTGGAGATGATAGAAAGGCAGCAGGAACTCAACCAAGGAATGCAGAACACCATCTCTGGACCACAACAACCTTGGAGAAGATGGGCTCCAGCAGCAGAAGACCACACCGGGGGCCACTCCTGTCAGCTGAGACCAGGAAACTGAGGCTACAATTCACACAGGCTCACCATAACTGGACAGTAGAAGATGGAGAAACGCTGCCTGGTCTGATGAGTCTCCATTTCAGGGTCAGAACAACATGAAAGCATGGATCCATCCTGCCTTGGATCAACGGTTCAGGCTGCTGCTGGTGGTCTAATGGTGTGGGGGGTGTTTTCTTAGTACCAACTGGTTTAAACTCCACAGCCTACCTGAGTGTTGCGTATATCTGGTTTGTTTTACTGAAAGGCCTCCAGAAGCCTTTTTCTTTTTACCTATGAGGGTGTTTATGTCTGAGGCCGAGGCGGAGGAGGCTTCCTGTTTTTAAAACCTGGCAGGTGGGGGGTCTGATCAGGTGTCTGCTGGAGGTGAAGCTTCAGGAAGGACCTCCATCCAGATCTTCCTCCTGCAGGTTCGAGTGTTTGGTCTGGAGGAATGTAAACATGCGGGAGGTGAACCGGTCTGTTATCTCATCTCACAGCGAGCCTTTTCCTCCGGTTCATCCAGCGAACTGCATTTTTCTGCAGAACCAGTTCAGTAGATTTGGTCTTTGGTCGCATTATAAAAGGAATCTTTATCTCTAGTACAGCAAGAAAACCCCTGATTCCATTAGACGGAGGTTTAGAATACAGTTTGTGTTGCGTTAATAAGCAGTAATATTAGTTATTAGTGTTATAATAGCAGCAGTGTTGTGGTATAAAACTCTACAGCGCAGCAAGAAATGAATCCATCCTGTGGGTAGAGGTCTTCTTTGGTTGATAGTGATTTTAGTTTCCCGTTTCTCTGATGTTACCTGATAAAAAGCATCTTGTAGCGTTGGTTTTAAAATGTGTTATACATATAAACCGTTTGGTATTCAATAATAAAACCTTGTTGGTTGCAGCCTGCAGTGTTCAGTCTTTTATTTTGAAGTTTCTGTCAGACTAATCTGATCCTGGGTTGCATAATTCTAATTATTTCAGATAACGGTCAGTAAATCCTACATACGTGGAAGCTGATAGTCGGTTTATGGTTTGAGTCTGTGTTTTATGGCTCATTGTCGTCTCCTTGTCTCCACAGTATCTCCCGTTTCAGTGGCCTCTACTCGACGTACCTGGAAGATCAGCCATCAGGGACTCAGCGACGCCGACACACCTGGTAACACCTGGTTCAGTTATTTACTGCATGATCTCTGCTCTCTAGTATCTGATAGTAACCTGATGCAAGATTATGAATTACTGGGAAATGACAGCTGAGTAGTGGATCCTGATCTAGAAGGATTCTTTACAGCTTTAAACAGTCTGTAGGTGTAGAATAAGAATAAATATCCAAAATGTTCTGTTC
This sequence comes from Dascyllus trimaculatus, assembly GCA_024666655.1. Taxonomy (NCBI): domain Eukaryota; kingdom Metazoa; phylum Chordata; class Actinopteri; family Pomacentridae; genus Dascyllus; species Dascyllus trimaculatus. The sequence goes on from CM045460.1 coordinate 31,127,236, forward strand.
AGGACTTTATATTAACTTCCCTATAATTTGTACTTGACTAAACAATTAAACCTGGAGAACCTCAAGGTACCAACATGGATCCTCTACTGACAGTTTGAAGCAATAATTAAACCTGGAGAACCTCAGGGTTCCAGTCTGGAGCCTCTGATGTTCACTTCCTCATGTTTACACCATGAGTCAGTGGCGGCTGGCCAACAGAGGGCGCCGCCCCACCATTCATCACCACTTTAGCTTAAATAAGTTATAAAAATAATAATAAAAATGAAATAATAAAATATAAACATTTCGAAATAAATGTATATCTATTTTAAGATGAGGAAAACAAATATTATGTAGACAATGATTATGAGTAAAGTTGTTTCGTTCATCTGTTTTGTCTGATTGGTGACGTGTTAAAATCTTTGCCCATAGACTCGTTAAAAGTTGTACATGCGCAGTAACTCCTCTTCAATACAAGAGATAGGGCCATGATGGGGAGCTCCTTCCCTGCACCTACAGCTGACGTAGCTGGATTATTTAGATACCACCACCCTCCCGCCATGGGTGGGGCTGACGATGACATCACAGCCGTCTGTCATAAAGTGCAGCTGATTGACAGGTGGAGTAGCGGGAGTTGGAGACGACAGACAGAGACGCAAAATGGAGAAAGAGAAATTAAATAATTCAGTGAAGTCACTTAAATCAAACCTTTGGAGAGGAGAACAGATCAGGAGAAGCTGCAGGTGAAAGAGCTCAGACCTGATCAGAAGAACATCCTAATTAACCAGCAGTCCAAAGACAGAGGGGACAACACAGGACCTGGTTTAGCAGTAAGGCTAACTGATGTAGCCAGGCTGATGCTTTATTCTGCTTTCCCTTTTTCAAACATCAGGATCTGACCCAGCATGGATCAGGACAGGTAGGACTGATTAAAGACCTTCAGAAAAGGCAAAGAAGCAGGAACAAACTAGGATCCACGACTAACCATGTTAGGAAGAATAAACATGTCATGTCAGCTTGATGAAGACAACAGGATGGAGATCTGTAGCACAATGAGGAGGTTGAGGCTGGTTTCTGGGTTCTGTGGACATAAATTTAGTTAATTTGGAAGCAACTCTGTGATGCAATGTTCCTTACTTTTTCTGACTTTGTGTAGATCTGAAATTTAATTCAAAATGGTCGTAAAAAGGTCTTTAAAAAGTCTTAAATTTGTGTAAACCTGCAGAAACCTGGTTTCTGGTACATGTCTGTTTTGGAGTTACAGCCCCCCCTGGAGAAAACTGCACCAGCCTCCACTGGTTTGAGTTAACTTCAACATAAGTCTGCAGCCTTTTCTTGCACCACAGATCCGTTTCAAGCAAGACGATTTTCTCTGAACTGCTCATCCCGCTCAATTTTTTAAAAAAAATTTAACGTTTTTTCTTAAATTCACATCAGTAAAATGAGAAAAGTTTATTCTACGGCGCGTTTCAACACAAGGCAATGCAAATAAAATGTCAAACGTTTGTAAAAGGAGCATAAAGTGATGTAAAAAAACACATTTCAACATATTAAAGGGGTTAATAGAGAATAAAAAATGAGATATAAAGGAGAGAGGAAAAAAATACAGTGTAGTTAAAGCGAACTAAATACATCTTAGTTAATATTTGGTTTGGTCCTGGTTACTATATGCAGCTTTCCCTTTAATATAAAGCTTTATTTTCAGCTGGTTTGATGGAATTAGACTTTATTAAATCTCTGAAATGACCTTTATTCTTCATCTCCAGTAACTTTATTAACGATCAGAGTTTTACCTTCATACTATTAACGCTTACAGGCCCTTGAAGTCCGTAGAACCAGACTATTATTCCAGTTTATCCTGACTTTAAAGCCACACACTGATGCTGTTCTCTCTCCAGTAGCTCAGCAGGTTGATTCTAGTTTTACATCTGATATGTCTCAGTAGGTTGTGGGTGTTGTTTGACTCTTCAGACCGTCATGGATGGAAAACCTGACCAGAGATAAACGCCTCTCGGTGCTGCGCTGAATGTTATCAGTTGATTTTCTGGTGAAACAGGGGCTTTAAACTTCCTGTAGAGTTTCTTAAATAGTTTCTGTTTGTTGCTCGAGTTGATGAAACCCTCGTTAAACCAGACGGATCCAGAGAGTCCAGTTTGATGAAGACATTAAACCTCCTACACTAAAAAAACAAACCTTCTTACATCTGGTATCTGATTTGAGGTTTTCCCCTCAGCCTGTGAACTTAAAGCCTTCTGTAGTTGCTGCTGTCTGCCTCTAGAGGGCAGCAGCTCCACTCATATATATATGAGTTTCACCATGACAACCATGACCTGGATGACTGAGAGTCTTCACAGACGGTTTATTTTATTGTGAAAAACCTGAGACTTCCTGCACAGTGAGGGCTTTAAACACCTACACATGCTTGTATGTTAGAAGATAAATGGGTTGGTAACTAATAATTTACAGGAGCTTAATTTATAAGCAAATTTTACAATAAATTAATGTATTTTTAACTTTAAATTCTTTGGCATTGTGTTAGAAAGATATTTTTGTCAATCTAAAAGTATGTTTACCTTCTACTTCCTATTTTTGCATCTTAACCTTACAGTGACAGTCAGTTTAATTCATATGTGCCATTTAATACTTTAAATAAATGTTATAAATGTTAAATAAATGTTTCTTTCCGCCAGTTTTTAAGAGTTTTTACAGGAACTGCTGCAGCTTTACTGCCATTTTTGGTAATTTGGTAAAAGACCTCGTTGAGTTATCAGACCAGGTCTCGTAGAGTTATCGGACCAGACCTCTTTGACTTATCGGACCAGGTCTTGTTGAGTTATAGGACCAGGTCTTGTTGAGTTATCAGACCAGACCTCGTTGAGTTATCGGACCAGACCTCGTTGAGTTATCGGACCAGGTCTTGTTGAGTTATAGGACCAGGTCTTGTTGAGTTATCGGACCAGACCTCGTTGAGTTATCGGACCAGACCTCGTTGAGTTATCGGACCAGGTCTTGTTGAGTTATCGGACCAGACCTCGTTGAGTTATCGGACCAGACCTCGTAGAGTTATTGGACCAGTCCTCGTTAGGTTATTGGTCCAGACCTCGTAGATTTATCAGACCAGGCCTTGTTGAGTTATCAGACCAGGTCTTGTTGAGTTATCGGACCAGACCTCGTTGAGTTATCGGACCAGGTCTCGTTGAGTTATCGGACCAGGTCTTGTTGAGTTATCAGACCAGGTCTTGTTGAGTTATCGGACCAGACCTCGTTGAGTTATCGGACCAGACCTCTTTGACTTATCGGACCAGGTCTTGTTGAGTTATAGGACCAGGTCTTGTTGAGTTATCGGACCAGGTCTCGTTGAGTTATAGGACCAGGTCTTGTTGAGTTATAGGACCAGGTCTCGTTGAGTTATAGGACCAGGTCTTGTTGAGTTATAGGACCAGGTCTTGTTGAGTTATAGGACCAGGTCTTGTTGAGTTATAGGACCAGGTCTTGTTGAGTTATCGGACCAGACCTCGTTGAGTTATCGGACCAGACCTCGTTGAGTTATCGGACCAGGTCTCGTTGAGTTATAGGACCAGGTCTTGTTGAGTTTCCTGCTCAGTGTTTTCCTGCTGTTTCAGTCCACCAGTGTTCCAGTCGTGCAGCATCCTCAGCTCAGCCACCTCCACCCTCTGCTGTCCTACAGCCCCGAGGCCTTCTCCCCTCAGAGGGCCTCACCTGGATTCTCTCCTGATGCAGGTGAGCAGCTCGTCACCGCTTTTGCTGCCGGTCCTACCTGAGAGACTCACCTGTGCTCTGTGCTCAGCAGGTGTGTCCCGGACGCCTCACGCCGCCTGTTACCCCGTTTCACCAGGAGGGATTTCACAGATGCACCATCCTCTGGGCTGGCTGTAAGAACATCTCCATCATCAGGACGAGTTCTGATCAGGATTTAAACCATAGAGAAATTCAGCTTCATGTACCAAATATTTTTATGACAAATCACTCGACGATCTCCAGCTTCTAAGAACATTCCTGTAGTAAAATAATTCTAAATACATGAAATAACAGCAGCAGATCTTCACCTGTAACCATAAAGAAACACCGTGGATCCTCCAGGACTTTATATCCGACCGTGTGTTTGTGTTTCCAGTCAGGGCCAGCCAGTGTATCCCATCGCTGGAGGATTCTCACCTGCAGCTCTGGCCATGAACGCCTCCATGTCCAGGTGAGTCCGTCCTGCTTCACCTGCAGCCTGCCGACGTCCATAAACAGTAAACAAACAGTAAACAAACAGTAAACAAACTGTAAACAAACAGTAAACAAACAGTAAACCCTACTTATTGATTTGAAACGTCTCCTATTGTACGTTTTCAGATTTTACCAGCTTTTATTTGACACCTGTGAGTTTACATCGATCAATAAAACTGTATTTTACCACGTGGGACCTTTAAAACTACTCTGATTACTTCCTGAGACTGAGGACTTTCACCTGTGAGCCTCGTGTCTGACTCTGCTGGAGGTTTAGTGAAGCCTGATGGGATTAAAGTTTGCTGTGATTTTTAGTTCTAACTTGCAGTTTGTCTGCTCACCACCAGGTGTCAGTCCTGATGCAGGGAGACTTGAGAGTTCAATGAGAGTCGCTCTGCAGAGAGTGTTGCATCGTGGGTCGTTTGTAGTCGTTTTCGCTAAGCTAGTTAGCATTTTTTATCGTGTTTGGGTCCAGATTCCTGGTTTAATTTGTGTTTTACTGGCAGTCTGCTTCTTTTTTCTTGATTTTTTTTTTTCCAGATGAAATATTTCAAGAAATAAGTCATAATATTTAGAAAATAATGATAATGGTGGAGATTTTTTTTAATTTACTTTAGTCTAAATTTATTTATTTATTTTTGTGGTTTAGGTTTCTTATTGTTTTTTTTTTATTTTATTTTATTTCTATTTAATTACTAACACTTTCTGTAATTGTAATTGTGGATATTTCACTAACCTTTTTTACTGTTATTAATTTTTTTGAATGAAGTGATGAAAATATTTCAAGAATGAAATCAAAATATTTAGATATTTATATTTATTGTTGGAGATTTTTAATTAAAAAAAAATTAAATATATTTTTATATTAAAATATTTATTATATCCATTTTTACATATTTATATTGTTTTTTTAAATTTAATATAGTTAATTTAAGATATTTTTTTTATTTATTTCATTTTGATTTTGACTTTTTTATTTTTATTTTTATTTCTTTTCTATTTAATTACTAACACTTTCTGTAATTGTAATTGTGGATATTCCACTAACCTTTTTTACTGTTCTTAATTTTTTCCAGATGAAATATTTCAAGAATAAAGTCATAATATTTAGATAATAATAATAATGATGTCTGAGATTTTTAACAATTTTTTAAATTAAATTACATTTATTTATTTTTATCTTTTATTTTTTATTTTGATTTTTTTTATTATAATTATGTACATTTCACTAACTGTTGTTTACTGTCGCTGTACTCTGACAAAATAATGTCCTTCGGGATGAATCTTACCTTAAAAGTCATAATGTTTAATCGTCTATAATCTGTAAGGTCAAGTTTCCTGGAAACGTTCGTAATTTTATGGTGGTCACAAATTCACATCTTCTTTTAGAGTTGATTAAATTTGACTCAACTCGTCCGAACCTTTACGACAAAGAAGTAAAAATATACGAGGAAAAGGTCATTGAGGTGTAAAGTCGGTGTTTGGAGGAAAAAATGACAATAAAGTTGGATAATTTCAGGAATCAAGTCAGAACAAAGCTTTAATAACATAATAATATTCATATTCACCAGTCAGGAAGTGAGCTACTGGATTTTCAGTATAAAGGCAAACTAGTAATATTATTGGTGTGTGTTTTGTTCGCTTTCTGCTTCTTTTCTAGAATAAATTATTGATATTTCAAGAATAAAGTTTTGGGAAACAGGAAGTGTTTTAGTTTAGACGAAACCTTTACAACAAAAAGTCAAAAATACACAAGAAGCAGGTGAAAGTTCAGACAGGAAGTCAGTTTTTGGAGAGAAAAAGCCAATTTATTTCAGTATAAAGCTGTAATAATGTTCGTATGATGGTGTGTTTTGCCGTCAGTCTGGTCTCCGGCAGTTTCTCTCCTCGTCTGGTTCCGACCCCTCAGTCGTCTGTTCCTCATCCAGCCATCGTCCCGGCAACGATCAAACAGGAACCAGGAAGCAGCAGCAGCCAACCAGGGTGAGAAATGACAGGAATGAAGTCAAGCAAAGCTGAACAAAGTGCCCCCCTCAGATCTACCTTCATGCTGTGAATGTCTCCAGAGTTCCAGGCCTGGAAATATTCACAGTACAAAGAACCAGCTGATTCTGAGGAGGTTTAGGGGGAACTGCGTGTTTTTTTTCCATTTTTCTTCCTCTGACCGTCTTTTCTTTGTTTTGCTGCAGGAGGTCGACGGCCGACGTTCAGCAGGAGAAAGAAGACGAGAAGAAGCCTCACATCAAGAAGCCTCTGAACGCCTTCATGCTGTACATGAGAGAGGAGCGGCCCAAGGTGGTGGCTCAGTGCAAAGTGAAGGAGAGCGCCACCATCAACCAGATCCTGGGACAGAGGGTCAGTCCCTGTTAGATGTTAGATGTGGTCCATTCAGGAGCAGCAGCATGTTTGTTATTCACTCTAACGGGCAGCATGTTGTCGTCTCCTCAGTGGCATTCGCTGTCCAAAGAAGAACAGGCCAAATACTACGAGCTGGCCCGGAAAGAGAGGCTGGTGCACTCGAAGCTTTACCCCGGCTGGTCGGCCAGAGACAACTACGTGAGTTAAGGCGAAACCGATGCTGGTAAACACAGAGAGCAGCTTCCATCAGCTCACCTCTGACGTTTGTTCTGTTCAGGGCAAAAAGAAGAAGAGGAAGAGAGCGAAGGGAGAAGCTCAGCTGGAAGGTGAGATCAGATGAACAGATCTGTGATAAACACGAGGAGCGTCCTGGATAGAGTCAACCAAACCTGGAAACAGGCCCCCCGACCTCCCCAGAACCAGCTGATTGTTAATCTACAGTAACTTTATTAATGATCAGAGTTTTACCTTCATGTTGTGAATGTTTACAGAGTTCCAGGCCTTAAAGGTAACAGCTGGTACCCCTTTTCCACTGAGCTGGTTCCAGGTCTAGTCCAGAGCCAGAGCCTGACTCAGCTCCACTTCTTTGTGTTTCCACCACCTAAGCACCGACTCCAGGTTCTATAAACTGGAGCTCAGCAAGCACCAACTCTTTGCTGGTCCAGAGCTAAGCACCGAGTACGTCAGGGGCTGGGGGCGGGGTTATGGTGACCAACCATCAACGGTGGAAAGGGACACACAAGCGCTAATTAGTGTCCTTGTTCTCCAGGACGTCCCTGGTCCCATCACACATGTATTGGAATGATTCCTGGAAGTTTAGCACAAACTGTTGACCTGAAATCCGCTACAGTTGTGTCCCACCAGTAGCGTGATCACGGATGTGTCCAGGCAACAGGAGGACCTCCGCCTCACAATCAGCCTTAAGACCATCTATAGAGATAAACATAGATATTATCATCAACTTACTGCGTTTGTTTAACTGCTATGTAATGGATGCTAGCGTAGTGGTTTTATGGTGACCCAATGGATCCAACTGGACTCCAAACAGGTTCTTAGGAGGAACCAGATTAGAACCAACTAAGAACCAGAACTAGACCTGGTTCTTCTTGGTGGAGGGGGGGTATTAGTCAGTGATGGAGAATCGGTTGGAACCAGGAAGGAACAAGTTGTTGTTTTTAAAGAATCTGGTGCCAACACTTTATGTTTGTAGAATGTAGATTAAAGTGATTTAAGGCCTTTATGTGGTTCATGTTTCCAACAAACCTGCATCTGGTGATGAATTTAGTGACTGACAGCTGAACATCAAACTTTTATGTCTGTTTTTAAGTTTCTACTCTCAGGATCTGTAACTGTGCATCAGGTGATCAGGTGTCTACTTGAGTTTCCAGGTGACTGATGTGTGTTTCTTCCTCAGTTGCCATGGCGATACCTGCAGACGACTTCGCCCCACAGCTGAAGCGACCCCGCGAGGAGCCGCCGCCGCCGCACACGCTCAGTCCGCTCACGCAGACGTCCCACTCTCGGCCTCACCTGTCTCAGCCTCACACAGTCTCTCACCTGACGCACTCCCACCTGTCGCAGGCGAGCCCCGCCTCCTCCCTGGACTCCCCGGCGACGCCCACTGCGGCGCTGGCCTCGCCCGCCGCCCCGGCCGCCACCCACACCGAGCACACGCACTCGTCCTACGGCGGCCAGACGTCGCCGTTCGCCGAGCAGCTGCAGCCGCTGTCGCTCACCACCAAACCTCACCGGACGCCGCTGAGCCGCAGCGCCGCCACGCCCGGACCCGCCACGCCCGCCTCCTCCGACACCTCCTCGCCGCCGCCGCCTCCTCTGCCCTTCCTGGTCCCGCCCCCTACCTCCACCCACCAATCAGCAGCTCACGGTGCCTTAACTCAGCCGCTCCGGAGAAGCAGTCAGCTGTGAGGAGGCGGCGCTGCTGCTGAACTGAACCCGACCTGGACCTCTTTTTTACCGCTGTACATAGGCCTCGTTTTTTAAGCTTTTTATAGATGTATCTCGTTTTCTATTAGCATAATTGGTCAATATTTGACTGCTTCTCTGACGGCATCCAGCCGTGTCTCTGTCACTTCTTCTGAGGACTTGTCTTGAGTACGAGGTGCGGCACAGGGCTGTTTGTTTCTACAGGCTTTTTTCACCGGATGGTTCTGAGCGTAAATCTATTTTCTGGTTCCTCCTCTGTGTTAATAAATATTCACTGAGTTCTAACCAGATGTGTCGGGAAGTGAAGTGTTTAAGGGCTTTGTTCTGAAGCTTAAACTTCTTATTAACAGAAGAAGGGAGGACGGCCGCTCAACTGGTCGACGGGGAGCTTTAAGAGACGAGAACCACACCTGAGACGAGAGCAGGAAGGTCCAGGGAGAGACGGGACACAAGCCTAACGACATGAAGTTAGTCAGACGTTAAACCCCTCACAGACACTTTAAACATTAGACTCACAACATTCTAAAAATGTAAATTCAGATCATAATGTTTGGTAAACAGTTGGTGAAACGTCAACAGAACCATGGATCCGTCCATAGATACACACTGACAGGAGCTTTATGGAGGGTTGAAGATGCTGCTCTTCATTCCATTTTCAAGGCCCAGTAATTAAAACTGTCTCCTCTGCTGGATCCATTCAGTCATTCTGATCTAATGGAAGCTGTTCTGTCTGTGTTCTCACCACGTATTGAACCCTGGAAGTGGTTTCTCAGGTGTTTTAAGGGTGAAAATAGATAAAAACATGAAGTGAATCTGACACTAAGCAGCAGCATGTGTCCTGAATTCTCCACCTCCTGACCAGCAGGAGGCGCCACAGATCAGAGGCCTACAGTGTGTTCGTGACCTACATGATCACACAGTGAAGCCTTTAGCAGCCGAGTTATCCAGACGAACCTGTTCCTCAGAGATTCCCAGGAATCTTTACAAACTAAACGCACAAATCTTTGTAGAATTTCCACATTTTGATTTTATGGGTTTTCATCCGGAACGTTTTAAATCCTCAGTCGACTGGTTTCACTTCAGGATCTTAACGAGGCGCTGCAGTAGTTTGATTAAAGTGTTCTACAGCAGCAAATAGACGCATTAAAGTCAAACAATAAGGACGGAATTAATGAGATTCAGTAAAGTAGAAATAGAAATAACTGAAAAGGAGAAAATATAGAAACTAAACTGACACAACAGGTGGATAAATTACAGGTTTAACTATTAAATTAATCACAACGTCTTTAATATTCGGTTTTAATTCTGTGATTTGTTTCTCTTTGATGTGAATATTGATTCTGTGACAGTAAACTGAAGATTTTAGGACAAAACAGGACATTTGAGGAAACTGATCCACACTTTTTTGACATTTTTATGACTCCCGTCGATTAAATAACGATGTAAATCAGGATGAGTTGCAGCTCCAACGTGATTTAATCTGCTCTGTTCACTTAAAGCTGCTTAAATCCAGATGAAATGTCTTCCAGCGGCGGTTTTCAGAGAAGCCGTCGGAACCAGATGTTTCCCCTCAGAGCTGAATAAACCTGTTTTTGAGCAGCACATGTGAGTCGGATCAGCTGTTTGTATCTTCACAATCAGAAGAAACGCTCCGACGGCAAACTAAGGGAAAGTTCACGCCGAGTTTTACGGCTGCTGGTTAAACTTCACCGTCACGCAAGTTCTGCAGGAAGCATCGGTCTTCCTCAGAGACGGACATAAAACCACAGAACAAAACTTATATGATGCAACAATTAGAGCATTTAAAGTTAAAGAAAATCAACTGAAAATAAAGATGCATATAAAACAAACACATGAAGGCTGCTGATGCATTCAGAACGTTTCTACAACTGAAGGAGCATCATGTGACATAATCAGACATGCTGGTCTTTAACGTTCGTCTGTTAATGTGCAGCTGAACACTGAGAGTTAATACAGGTACGAGGACAGAGTGGTGACGCCTGTTTACCTGAAGGCTTCTGTTCACGGCCTCAGGACTGAATGTTCTCTCGCCTGTAAACTCACCTGAACAAACAGGTGCAATGAGTTCCTGTGCTGCAGCCTGCTGTGACTAATAATGACTGAGTGTGGCTGACGGGGCGTCGCACTCTGTTGTGTTCGAAGGTAAACAGGCCTTTAACCAGTTACATCACCGTAACCTCCTAAACTACCAGCTCCACCTCCTCAGTGACCATTAAAACATCTGAACAACCTCGAGGTCCGTCTCAATGACCGATAGAACATTAAACCACCTGTAGAACCTCCTCGGTGACCACTGCAGCCTCCTAAACTACCTTTAGAGCCTTTTCACGGATCATTAAACACCCAAACTCCCTACAGAACCTCCTCAGTGACCCAGACATCTTCCTGAAGGACCTCGAGAACCTTTTGTTCTAAAAAAAAAAAGGAATGTGATCAGTTACTACTGCAGCCTTCAAAAGGACCTCTACAACCATTTCAGTAGCCTAAAAAATCTCCCAGACTAGCTGCAGAACCTTCTAAATGTCCTCCTAAAACCCTGTCAGTGGCCCCTGAAGCATCTAAGCTAAATCTAGAACCTCCTCAGTGACCACTAAAACCTCCTTAGGGCTCCATAGAACCTTGGTATTGATCAGTAGACCCTCAAGAGCCCATAAAACCTCATAAAGGAACCTTTTATAGTCAACTAAAACCTTCTGAACTGGCTGTAGAACCTTACCAATGATGTCTACAGCCTTTTAAATGACCCCAAGAACCTCCTCAATGACCACTACGCCCCCTAAAGGACTTCTAAAACCATCTTGGTGACCACTAAAATCTCATTAGAGCCCCTTAAAACCTCACCAGTCACCACTACAGTCTCCTAAAGGAATTATAGAACCTTTTATCATCATCTGAAACCTAAACGTCCTCCCTCCCCAATAAATACACTCCAAGCACTGATGCGACGTCCAACAACCCTGGAACCTCCTCATGGACCACTGAAACATCTAAATACCTACAAAACCTCCTCACTGATCACCAGGATTCACCAAACCAGCCAACCAGAGCCCTGAACCACAGTGTTATCATAAGAGGAGCTACATGCTCATTAAACACACGTGTTCCTTCCTGTCTGTACTGAACATCCCTACAACATGTACAACAATAAGCAGGTTTACTGCATAACATAGAATTAAGCTGCTGTAAGAAGCAGACCAGCCGACTGTCCTGTGACTCACGGTCCAATAAACACCGTCTGGTTCCTCCTGGTAATTAGGTGGTGACGCAGTGTTTTTCTGCTGATTCACACGGCTGACTAACGACAAGCTGCAGCAGCTCTTTAGGCGTTTCAACACGACTGTAACGAAACTGAAACGTTCTGCAGCGACAAACCGGAGAGATAAAACCCTCTGAGCTTTTACAGAAACAAGCTGCACTGAGAAGGCGAAGTAAACACAACCACTGGCTTCTAGACGCGACTGTGGGATAAATTATTGTGTGTTATCTCATGAATTCATCCGGACGATGATCCTTAAAAAGATTCTGCTGGTCCTCAGGAGGTCAGTGTTCACCGAGGAGGTTCTACGGGTCATTTAGGAGCTTAGAGGAGGATCTAGGGACCACTAGAAACTACAACAGGAACTTTAAAAGGCTTCGTCAGTCAGAGGGTTTACAGATGCTTTAGGAGGGTCTATGAGCTGTTGAAGATGTTCTACTCTTCTCTGAAGGCTCTAAGAGTGTTTATGAGTAACATGTGGGATCAGTGAGTTCTTTAGGAGGCTGTAGTGGTCATGGACGAGGTTCTGCAGCCAGTTTAGAAGGTCTTGGTCAACAATAAAAGGTTCTAGGGGTCCTTTAGGAGGTGTAGTGGTCATTGATCAAGTTCTACAGCCATTTTAGAAGGTTTTGTTAGACAATAAAAGGTTCTAGAGGTCATTTCTTAGACTGTAGTGGTCACTGATAAGGTCTTAAAGGGTTCCAAGGAGATTTTAGTGGTCACAGAGAAGGTTCTGGAGGTCATTTAGGGCACATAGTGGTCGTTGATGAGGTTCAGGGAGTTTATGTTCTTAATGCCCTTTGGGAAGGATCTACAGGGAGTTTAGCAGTTCTAGTGGTTCCTGAAAGGGGTTCTTTGGTTGCTTGGGGTGTTTTTAGTAGTCGTTTTGGTGGTTATACTGTTACTCAAGGAGTTTCAGTTGTCTTTTATGTCTGAGAGGGCGTTTGGACAGCCGTAGTGGTCGTCAAGGAGGTTCTGTAAGGAGTCTTAGGGGTCGTTGAGGTTCTAGAGGAAGTTTAGGTGGCTTTGGTGATCAGTGAGGAGGTTCAACAGGATGTTTACATGTTTTTCGTAGCCATTGGAAGAGTTCTTTGGGTGCTTGGGGTGTTTTTAGTGGTCATTTTAGTGGTTGTTACTCAAGGAGTTTCAGTAGTGGATGTTTGAGAGGGCGTTAAGTTGGCTGTAATGGGCAGTGAGGAAGTTCTAGAAGCTGTTAAGGAGGTTTTAGTGGTCGTTGAGGTTCTAGAGGAAGTTTAGGTGGCTTTGGTGATCAGTGAGGAGGAGAATTGTTTGGGAAGTTTTAATGGTCGGTGAGGAGGTTCTATGGGTGTTTGGTTTTGGGTTTGATATTTGTGGTCACCAGTGAGGAGGTTCTACAGGTAGTTTAATTGTTTTTAGGGTCCTGGTTGTTCATGTGACACGTATCACATGACTAAGAAGTGAGATCAGCACAGAGATGCTGGAGTTTCCTCTGAGAGGCGGAAGCATCAGATAAAGGATCAGAGTGTGGGAACAGCTTTTAGTGCTCTTCTTAATGACGTGTAATCAAACCGATATGATCCAATAACCGACATGCAGCAGTCAGCAGGTCGTAACAGGAACGAGTCTCATTCAACCTTTGGCAGCACATTTACCGTCTGGTACCTTTGATCTGCTTTTACCAGGTCAGTAAATGCATCATTCCTGGAAGACGTTTATGAGAAGACACATAGTGAAAGAACTGTTTCACCCAGAAGTAGAATATTAAACTCTGGGTTGATAAAACTAATACATGCAAGAAATCTTTTACTCTAATCTCCGTAATTAATAATACTGGAGTGTATTAGCCTTATTTTCTTATTATAGTCAGGTAAAATTGGACTTTATACAGTTTTTGAAGGGTTCTAATTCTTTTTATTTACATTACAGAACCTTTTCACACCCAAACTCCCCACAGACCCCAACAGCCTCCTGAAGGACCTCTAGACGGTGTTGTTTCTGGCGGCTGTCTTAAGCCCTATTCTCACAGGATAAGTATCACCTGGGGACCCTGTGGAATAAATAAATGACCCCCTACGTCAGCTTTTTATGTGTCCCATTTTCACGGGACAACTAAAGTCAGCTTTTCCCCGAGATGTTACCGACTTCCCCTGGATGACGTCATCGCGTTACCTAACATCCGCTCAGCGCTCACTTTGTTTTCAACGTGGCGGGTGGAGGAAACCCTGAGCTTGACTGATATTTGGGGTGAATCACTCGGTCTGGGAGAGCATTTATAAAGAGCTTGTCCTTCGCTGCCCGTCTGTTCCAGAGCTGGGAGACTGGACTAAGTGTAAAGACCGATGGACTACCTTCAGAAGCGGCACCATAAAGTCCTCAAACATAACAAAAAGATCAGTGTCGACCCGTCACATGTCCATTTTATCCAGAACTGGACGCTATCCTCGGTAAAATTACATGCATTAAAGTTTATCGTTGGTTAGAGCAGCATACAATAACCTGACATTAATCAAACTGGCAGCTAAATTCAGACTTGGCCGTACAGCTAGCTTAACGTCAACGCTATCCTGCTTTAGCTAACGTTACGTATCACATATGACATCAGGACATCGGAGTTCAGCTAAATATAGCAGGTAATTTGCAAGGGAACTTTTACTTTCCAAATTACCAACATGGCCGATTCTCACGAGATTAACATCACTGACCTCAGCAGTTATTACTAATTACAATAAGTCCCCAGGTAAGACTGATCCATTGAGAACAGGGCTTTGGTTTTAGTCTTTTGGACGAAAATGCTTCTTAGTTTTAGTCAGATTTCAGTCGTTTCTGTATGTGATAGTTTCAGTCGACAAAACCTCAGAAAGGTTTTAGTCTAGTTTTGTCAGTTTTAGTTTAGAAGAATAAAGTAGTATTAGTCTTTTAACAAATGCATTTATGTCGGTAAGTATTGGACATTTAAATCAAGGTTGACAGGTTTTATCAAGTGTTGTAATTCATAAACTGGTGGGTTGTGTCTTATAATCAAGGTCGTCTATTCGGGCCACTATGGTAGATCATTGACCCAGTCTGTGCTCGCTACCGGCTGCGTTTGAAAAAACAAAAACCAAAAAAAGAAACCGTTCCGCCCTGGAAGAGACCGGCCGTTAAGGAAGCCCCCCTAACCTCCCCGTGGCCACCCGGCCCCTGGTGAACCTTCAGGTGCTGCTGGAGATCGGTGGTTTTCTGTCCGCCTGGTTTGTGGCCACATTTACCACCGTCTCCTTTTACAGTGCATTCTGTTGTTCTTTCTGATGGATTGTATTTAAAGTATGTCCATAGATCATTTCATCGTTTGACGCTGCGCCGTGATCCATCAATGGATTAATAAACTAAGCCAGGTGGTGGGCGTGGCCAAACAAAGACAGATAGATGCTTTTTAGCTTTGACTAACAGATTACAGGACAACAGGCAGAAACGTCGTGCATTTTAAACGTCGTCCAGCCTCATCAAAGATCATCGTCATGTTTTAGTCATCAAAGAGTGGATGATGGAAGAGACTTTAAATGTCACTGATGGATGCTGGATTGTTTAAATAATATGTGCGACGCCATGAGGCTCCTCCAGCTTTGTTCATGCTGGTAAAAAGACAGAGTTGAGACGTGACTGCATCAGATTGTTCTTTATTAACATATAAATACATCAAACAACACTTTAACACATGTAAACATTTGACAGCTGCATGTCCAGAGGCCTTCCTTCATGGAGTTTCTCAGTCAGACAGATTTCTGTCTCGGTCTGTTCGTAGTTCCTGGTGGTTTATCTGCTGGTCCAACAGATGATCCGTCACGCTGCAGCCTAACTGATGGAAGGAGTCCGTGTTCTGGTGTTCTCCGGTCCGACCAGCTCCGTGGCCGAGATTCCCGTCATCCCGTCGTCTTTCTCCGGCTCGGCGAACGGAAACACCTCCCTGGTGAGTCGGGTCAGGAGACACGGCATCTCCTTCTTCCCGCCCAGAACCCGACCCTTGGCCTGGAAGGTGTAGGCCACCCGGTGGGAGAGCCGGGTCATCAGGCGGGTCAGCTCCAGGTTCCGGTTGCCCTCCTCCTCCAGTAAGGTGCAGAACGTCTGGAGGAACACTGATCCGAGGGGGTGCATGAACGCTCCATAACCTGACGGGAGAAACAGAGATGTCAGCTCATATCTGAAGTAAACTCCACTGAAACATGTCTGGTACCTGGGAGTCGGACAGATGTGGAGGTTCTGATTCAGATAAATGTTCTTTTTGGGCCTAGAGTCCGACTTCTGGACTCCTAAACTGTATCTGCATTCCTCTTTGTCTTCTTCATGTCGTCTGCAGTGATTGTTTTAAAGGTTCTGCTGGTCATTAGGAGGTTAATCGTTACTTGAAGATGTTCTACGGATCCTTTAAGACGTTCTGGGGATCATGGACAAGGTTCTAGGGCAGGATAGTAACCAGTAAGGTGGTTCTACAGGAAATTCAGTCGATGAAAAGGTTCTAAACAGGTTCTAATGGTAAATATAAGCTCTATGACGAGGTTTGAGAGGTTTCAGGGATCGAGGAGAAGGTTCTAGAGGTGTTTCTACAGGGGGGTCTTTTAGGATATTTTAGGGATCATTCAGAAGGTACAGGAGGACCTGCTGACCACTCAGGTGGTTTAACAGGTTTAGTTATCAGTGAGACGGTTCTAGAGGTGCTTTAGAAGTCCTATGGGCTCTTGAAAAGGTTCTACTGGTCGATGAAGATTAAATGGGTCACTTTGTAGGTTTTAAGGTTCTAGTGGTGAGTAAGGAGGGTTCTAGGTGTCCTTTGAGAGGGTCTAGTGGTCACTGAGGAGCTTCTAAAAGTCCTTTAAGAGGTTCTATGGGTAACTTGAGAGGTTTCAATGATCATTAAAAGGTTGTAGATGTTCTTTCAGAGCTTCTAGGGCCTTTTGTGGAGGTTCTACTGGTCCTTCATGAGGCTATGGTAGTCTTTAGGGAGGTTCTAGGGGTAGCTGTGGTGATTGTGGTGGTCGTTTAGGTGACTCTAGGGAGAGTTAAGGTGTTTTCTTGGTCATTGTAGTGGTTCTACAGGTAGTTTAGGAGTTTTAGAGGTCACTGAGGTGGTCCTATGGGCTGTCTAGGTGAGTCAGAGGTTGTTAAGGAGGTTCTGCAGGTAGTTCAGGTGTCTTTAGTGGTGATTGAGGAGGTTCTACAGGTAGTTTAGGTGTCTTTAGTGGTGATTGAGGAGGTTCTACAGGTAGTTTAGGTGTCTTTAGTGGTGATTGAGGAGGTTCTACAGGTAGTTCAGGTGTCTTTAGTGGTGATTGAGGAGGTTCTACAAGTAGTTTAGGTGTCTTTAGTGATGATTGAGGAGGTTCTACAGGTAGTTTAGGTGTCTTTAGTGGTGATTGAGGAGGTTCTACAAGTAGTTTAAGTGTCTTTAGTGGTGATTGAGGAGGTTCTACAAGTAGTTCAGGTGTCTTTAGTGGTGATTGAGGAGGTTCTACAGGTAGTTCAGGTGTCTTTAGTGGTGATTGAGGAGGTTCTACAGGTAGTTTATTTGTCTTTAGTGGTGATTGAGGAGGTTCTACAGGTAGTTCAGGTGTCTTTAGTGGTGATTGAGGAGGTTCTACAAGTAGTTCAGGTGTCTTTAGTGATGATTGAGGAGGTTCTACAAGTAGTTTAAGTGTCTTTAGTGGTGATTGAGGAGGTTCTACAAGTAGTTCAGGTGTCTTTAGTGGTGATTGAGGAGGTTCTACAGGTAGTTCAGGTGTCTTTAGTGGTGATTGAGGAGGTTCTACAGGTAGTTTAGGTGTCTTTAGTGGTGATTGAGGAGGTTCTACAGGTAGTTCAGGTGTCTTTAGTGGTGATTGAGGAGGTTCTACAGGTAGTTTAGGTGTCTTTAGTGGTGATTGAGGAGGTTCTACAGGTAGTTTAGGTGTCTTTAGTGGTGATTGAGGAGGTTCTACAGGTAGTTTAGGTGTCTTTAGTGGTGATTGAGGAGGTTCTACAGGTAGTTCAGGTGTCTTTAGTGGTGATTGAGGAGGTTCTACAGGTAGTTCAGGTGTCTTTAGTGGTGATTGAGGAGGTTCTACAGGTAGTTCAGGTGTCTTTAGTGGTGATTGAGGAGGTTCTACAGGTAGTTTAGGTGTCTTTAGTGGTGATTGAGGAGGTTCTACAGGTAGTTCAGGTGTCTTTAGTGGTGATTGAGGAGGTTCTACAGGTAGTTTATTTGTCTTTAGTGGTGATTGAGGAGGTTCTACAGGTAGTTTATTTGTCTTTAGTGGTGATTGAGGAGGTTCTACAGGTAGTTCAGGTGTCTTTAGTGGTGATTGAGGAGGTTCTACAGGTAGTTCAGGTGTCTTTAGAGGTGATTGAGGAGGTTCTACAGGTAGTTCAGGTGTCTTTAGTGGTGATTGAGGAGGTTCTACAGGTAGTTTAGGTGTCTTTAGTGGTGATTGAGGAGGCTCTACAGGTAGTTTATTTGTCTTTAGTGGTGATTGAGGAGGTTCTACAGGTAGTTTAGGTGTCTTAAGTGGTGATTGAGGAGGTTCTACAAGTAGTTTAGTTGTCTTTAGTGATGATTGAGGAGGTTCTACAGGTAGTTTAGGTGTCTTAAGTGGTGATTGAGGAGGTTCTACAGGTAGTTCAGGTGTCTTTAGTGGTGATTGAGGAGGTTCTACAGGTAGTTCAGGTGTCTTTAGTGGTGATTGAGGAGGTTCTACAGGTAGTTCAGGTGTCTTTAGTGGTGATTGAGGAGGTTCTACAGGTAGTTTATTTGTCTTTAGTGGTGATTGAGGAGGTTCTACAGGTTGCTGAGGTGTTTCTAGGTGTAGCTGTGGTGTTTACCTGGTGCTGTGGCGTACATTACAGCTGTGTCTATGGGAACAGAGAGGTACTGTGAGGAGCTGCTCTCTGTAGAGTCACCGACTGAATCCACCTCCACTCCGTCATCCAGAGCGTATCCTCGACAGGCCTGCAGAGACAGAACCGAGACAGAGTTCACGGATCCTGAAGGACACGGGTTGTTCTGTCGGCGTGACCCAAACCAAACGGTAGAAACTCCTCCTGCTGCTGCTGCTCACCTGTATGAGGAACACCTTGGCCTTTGTCTCCATGTAGTCGTTGTCAAAATACGTGAAGATCCGAGACAGATGGACGGGTTTCCCATCAGCCCCGAACACGCAGCCGTCTTCACCGTGAGACGACAAGACGGCCAGGAAACAGTCCTTCACCGGCCGCCGGCTCTCTGCAGAAGAAACATCCCAACAAGACGTCAGTCACAGTCAGAGGTTCTGGAGGCTCTTGGTAGACCTGCTAATTACTGATAAGGTTCTATGGGTCTCCAGGAGGTGTAATGGTCATTGGAGAGGTTCTGGGGGTAGCTTAGATGTTTCAGTGGTCACCAAGGAGGATCTACAGATGGTTTAGAAGGTTTTCATTGACAATCAAAGGCTCTACAGGACCGAGGGGCTCTTTAGGAGGATCCACTGGTCACTGATAGGGTTCTAGGGGTCCCTGAGGAGATTTTAGTGGCCATTGAGAAGGATCTAGAGGTCTTTTAGGAGGCTGCCATGGTCATTGAAGGGGTTTTATAGGTAGTTTATATGTTTTAATGGTCGTTACAGAGGTTCTACAGTTATTCTAGATGTTTTATTGGTCAATGAGGAAGATCTCAAGGTTCTTTGGGAGGCTGTAATGGGTTAGGGTTCGGTTCTGGGGATAGCTTAGATGTTTCAGTGGCCATTGAGAAGGATCCAGAAGTCTTTGAGGAGGCTGCCGTGGTCATTGAAGGGGTTTTACAGGTAGCTTAGATGTTTCAGTGGTTGTTGAGAAAGATCTTCAGGTTCTTTAGGAGACTTTAATGGGTATCGAAGAACTTCTACAGGTAGCTTAGATGTTTTAATGGTCGCTACAGAGGTTCTACAGTTATTCTAGATGTTTTATTGGTCATTGAGAAAGATCTCGACGTCTTTTAGGAGGCTAAAATGGTCATTGAAGGGGTTTTACAGGTAGTTTAGATGTCTTAGTGGTCACCAAGGAGGATCTACAGATGGTTTAGAAGGTTTTCATTGACAATAAAAGGCTCTACAGGACCGAGGGGCTCTTTAGGAGGATCCACTGGTCACTGATAGGGTTCTAGGGGTCCCTGAGGAGATTTTAGTGGCCATTGAGAAGGATCTAGAGGTATTTTGTTCTTTCAGAGCTTCTAGGGCCTTTTGTGGAGGTTCTACTGGTCCTTCAGGAGGCCATGGTAGTCTTTAGGGAGGTTCTAGGGGTAGCTGTGGTGATTGTGGTGGTCGTTTAGGTGACTCTTGGGAGAGTTTAGGTGTTTTATTGGTCATTGTAGCGGTTCTACAGGTGGTTTAGGAGTTTTAGAGGTAACTGAGGTGGTCCTATGTGCTGTCTAGGTGAGTTAGAGGTTGTTAAGGAGGTTCCACAGGTAGTTCAGGTGTCTTTATTGGTGATTGAGGAGGTTCTACAGGGAGTTTAGGTGTCTTCAGTGGTGATTGAGGAGGTTCTACATGTAGTTTAGGTGTTGCTAGATGTTTTATTGGTCAATGAGAAAGATCTCGAGGTTCTTGACGAGGCTGTAATGGGCACTGAAACATTTGTACAGGTAGTTTAAATGTTTTATTGGTCACTAGGTTTTGCAGGTAGTTCAGGAGGTGTAACTGGTGAAGGGCTGTGGTTTACTTTCATCTGATGAACAAACACAGCAGGCGCCTCGTCGGTTCCAATCAGTCATCATTAGTCTCAAAGCAGGCGTTCACACTGCAGCACAGGAACTCATTGCACCTGTTTGTTCAGGTGAGTTTACAGGTGAGAGAACATTCAGTCACGAGGCCGTTAACAGAAACAGACGTCGTCGTTCTGCCCAGTCATGAATTCAGCTTCTTTTCTCTGTTTTAGTTTCTTTTTCTGAGGAGGACAAAGACCTTGATCTGAACGTAGCCGAGGCTCTCCGGTTCTATCTGTTCGTGATAAGCAGCTGTAAAACTCTGGCAGCTGTTTTTAATTTCTCCATCCTGATTAGAAAAGCACTAAAACAGTTATGTAATTAATGTTACATAAAGACCAGGTCACAGTGTCAAAACAAGCCAGAGGTCCTCGAGGCCCTTAAGAGGTTTTATGGACGACTTAGCAGGTGGTACGAGTCTTTAAGGATGTTTTAGTGGCCAAGGAAGAGGTTCTAGGAGTCCTTTAGGACGCCTTATTAAAACATTCTAGAGGTCCTTTAGGATCATGAGGATCTTGACGAGGTTCTGCTGGTCATTGAAGAGGTTCTACAAGTTCTTCAGGTCATAAAGGGGTCAATGAGGGGGTTCTAGAAGTTCTATGCATCACTTAGTAAGTTGTATGTGTCCTTTAGGATGTTCTAGTGGAAACAGAGGTAGTTCCAGGGATCGTTTGAGAGAACTGAAGGATTTTACGTTGGTCAATGAAGAAATTTTGCAGGTTCTTTAGAGACGTAGGGGTCCTTGAGGAGGTTCTAGATGTCCTTAAGGTGGTTTTAGTAGAAAACGAGGAAGTTCTCGGGGTTCTTTAAGAGGGTTCCGTTGCAAATACCGGACAGTAAGTAAGTAAGATTTGGGGGTCGTCAAAGGGGTTCTGGACGTCATTTAGGGGGTTCTAGTGGAAACCGAGGAGGTTTTAGTCGTCAATGAGAGGACACTAGGGGCTCTTAAGGACGTTCTACTGACAGTTGAATATTTTTAGGATTCTTGGGGGTGTCGGACACCCAGAGGCAGATCTAGAGGTCTTTTAGGATGTTCTGGAGGTCAGGTACTCGGTTGTTTGGATGCTAAGTATTTGTTGATGTGTAACAATCTGCTGGACTCCAGTGGAAGAACATGGACACCGTTCTCTGGCCTACGTTCCCGAGTCGTGTTATTTTATGGTTCTAGTTTCATAACGATAGAAAAATGGAGATAATGTTTGGTTACCTTCCAGGAACAGGTCGTAGATCTCGTCGCTGCTCAGGTCGCTGTGCTGCTCCACCTTGAAGCCCAGCTTGCTGAGGGTTTTGTGGAGCCTCTTGGCGTCGGGTTTGGCTCCGGGCCTCCTGCTCAGCGGAACCTCGGGGTCGAACTGGGCCACGGACACCAGAACCGCCCGGTTGGTCTCCACGTCCATCAGTCGCCTCCTCTGCAGCATGTCCAGGTAGCGTCTGTATGAATGAAGCAGCGGCTCTGTCAGACTCCGACTCTGCAGCAGCTTTAAAGCCTCTGAACACACCTGAGGCTGAGGACACACCTGTACATCACCATATTTGGGCATTTCCTGCTCAGGCTGTGGGATCACGAGTCGCACTGTCTTGCATAATTCTGTAGGTTTCCTCTCTGGCAGGACGATCCTCCACACGTCTGCTGAGCTGGACTTTCTTCAGGCGTGTTCCCGTCAGGTGTTTGCTTTTCCAGATGACGACAGGTGAAGTGAAACGAAAGAAATACAGGAATCAGTCGGAGCTTCCCCTAATGGATCATTTATTACGGCGTCAATAAATCAATGCATATTATAATCTAATAAATAAGGTTTGCTAGTTTATGTTCTAAGAAACGAGCAGATCAAACATGTTTCTGTTGATCAGGGAGTCGTTTGTTTGTCAAACACATGAATGAAGTTTGAGATGAAACGACCTCTTTTTATTTCTCTGTTCAAAATAAACTGATTCTGTCTTTGCAAGTTTTCAACTCATTTATTTGTCATTAATTTATTCATCCATGTGTGTTTTATGTCTATAAATCTTTTTCTGCTGATCAGTAAATATAACAATGAATCTGTCACTGACTTATCTGGTTAAATAAAGTGCTGAAGATGCTCCAGTACGTTCATCTGATAAATAAATGTGGATATAAACATGAAAAAGTAAAACAAAGAAAAAGAATTGACGTAATTTTACAAAAGTTATTCAGTAATTTTAATCTGAACCTGCGTGTGAATAACAGTCTGTCTTTATTCATCAAATATTTTTTAATTAAGTGATTTTTTGCAAAAGTTCTAACATCTGTGTTTCTTTTTCTTTTAATAATTAAATGCAAAAATAAATGAAGGTGTAATTTTTTAAAATAAATCAGAAATTAATATGTAATAATGATTATATTAATAATTAAATAAGATAATGTATAAATAATCTCATTCCTACATAAATATATTTTTTAAAATTTTACATATACAGGTCAATAAGATTGATAATGACAGAGAAAAAGTTGTAGAAATAAATTCATAAACGATACGACAAAGAACCAAAACAAATAATGACTTTTTATTATTGTATTCATTATTTTTTAACATGCTCTCTGTCAGTGTTTAATCAATTAATGTAAAAATAAATGCGTGAATTTATTTTGTTTTTAAAAGTTTAGTTTATTTATTTTCAGACATTTTTTTGCACATGTTTTTTTAAAATATCTGTTTCTTTTTCCTTTATGAGTAAATGTGAAAATATATAAATACCTTTAATCTGTAATTAATGAAATTATATCATCAAAAGCTTTAAATACACCAAAATAAAACACTCTTTATTAATGGTCTGTGTTTCATGATTGTTCATCTGTTTTTATTTGTTAAAATTCAAACATAAAGTAGAAATCAGTCAGAATCAACGTTTAAATGAGTTTTATTGGTTTTTGTTGGTGTGTTGTTGTCTTTGTCCACCAGGGGGCGGCCGTGCGTCAGATAGCGTGCCTACGTCATCAACATGCGCCCTCAGTCGGCGTTTCGCAGCAGCTGCCTCCAGTCATCAGAATGTTTTGTTTTCCTGCAGAAACGGAGATAAAGTTGAGTTTCGGGAGATTTTAAAGCGACTCGGTGACTTTTATGTTGTTTCTACGGTTTAAATGTTTTAATTTGAAGCCGCGGCCGGAAGAAGAAATCAGCTGTTGACGGTGTGAGTCTGTGCACGTGGTGGTTTTAGAGCTTTTATACTTTCTACAGACAGAAACAGAAGAAACATGTCGGGACACAGAAAGAAGAACGGAATCCCGGACCGGTGAGACCCGAACCGAGACGTGTTTAGTGACACCGGATGGTTTATCGATCTGTCAATAATCAGGTTTTATCAGGGTTCAATAACCAGAATATGAAACTACTGAGTTCATAAATCCATTAAACATTTAAAAGCTTCAACAGAAAACAGAAGATCTTTAATCTAAAAATCAAAAAGCTGCTTCAGACCAAAGGAACTAATTCATCCAGTGGTTTCTCAGCTTTAATGACTCGTTTTTATTTTTCACCTTCAGGTTTGTTGTTTGAACAAAAACTTAAAAAAAAAAAAAGAAAGAAAGAAATGTAGAAAACACAGAAATAAATATGTGAAAATACAAAAACATGTAAAAATAATTGTGAAAAAAGACATAAATATGTATGTAAACATCATAAATAACTGAATGAATATAAACAAATGTCTAAATAAATAAATGTAGAAACAACGGAAATGAATAATTCATCAAAACACATTAATAAATACACTTATAAAAATACATGAATAAATAAATGTGTTAAAATGTGTAAAATGTACAGATAAAAATGCAGATATAAGTAAATAAGGCAAAAATACTGAAATAAAAATATATTTATAAAATGTAAATAAATGTAAAATGTAGAAACCAGAAATAATATATAATGAATAAAAACATAAATACATTTAAAAATTAAAATGAGCAAAGAAATAAATATGTGAATAAATGTGGAAAAAGACAGAAATGAATACATAAATAGGTGAATATATGTGTAATAAAATAATGTATTAAACACATTAATTAATGCACTTATAAAAATACATGAAGACATCGATGTATAAAATTTATAAAGAAATTAAAATTTAAAAATGCAGATATAAATAAACAAAAAGTCAAAACTACTTAAATAAAAATATATTTTAAAAATGTAAAAAAAAATATAGAAAACAGAAATAAATATGTAATGTATAAATTAATGAAAAATGTAAAAGAAAAAAGAAAAAATACAATTAAATATATAAAAATGAGAAAAATACATAAATATGTGAATAAATGTGAAGATAAATAAAATATGTGTAAAAATACAGAAATAATTAAATACATATTTAAATGTAGGAAAACAAGTAAATATATAATAAACATGAACAAATAATGTAGAAACATTTATGAATAAATGTAGAAATAAAGAAATAAACCAGTCTGTATTTATTTATTGTTTATTGTCCTGCATCAGTCTTCAGGTCTTCATGACCATAAAACTTGAATCAATAATCAATAATCAGTAATCAATAATCAGTGTTTCCCTCCAGGTGGTTGGATTACTCGCCGGTTGGAAAACGGCTCCACGGGACTCGATTCATCGCCTTCAAGGTTCCTCTGAAGCAGGTCAGCGTCTCGGTTCAGGCCTGTTTGTTTAAACCGTTTCTTCTTCTGACCTCGGCGTCGTCGTTTTTCCTGTTTCAGGCTCTGAACCGTCGCCTGGCGGCTGCAGACGTCTTCGGTCACTGGGAGCTTCTAGAGGCTTTAAACAGACAGAACCAGGAGCTGGGTTTGATCATCGACCTGACCTTCACCAGCCGCTACTACAAGCTGCAGGTAGAAGCAGAGCAGCAGGGTTTTAGAGCATCCACCAACTAACTGATCGTTTAATCGTCACTTTAGGCTGTTTGTTTGATCAGTTCTGTGATTCCAGCTCCTTAAATATGAATATTTTCTAGTTTTATTTCTCCTCTGTGTCACTAAACTGAAGGTCTTTGCTTGAAGAAACTCTGATCCACATTTTCTGACGTTTTAAAGACCAAACAGCTGATTGATTGATCTGAAGGAGGTTTAGAGTGAATTATTTTCCTAGAGTTAAGTTTAAAACCAGTTTAAATCCAGTTTAAATCCAGTTTAAATCCAGTTGAAACCAGACGGAGGCTGTTCTGTTCCTCTGCAGGACGTTCCTCAGTCTCTGCTCTGTGTGAAGATCTTCACTGCTGGACACGAAGTCCCGAGCGATGAAACCATCCTGAGCTTCAAACGAAGCGTCCGCAAGTTTCTACGAGACAACGACGACAACGGTGACGTGTCCACAAACTCTACATATATATATATGTTAATAAAATGTATAAACAACAGATAAAACATGAGCAGAATGCCCTCAAAATATTATTAAAATATTAAAAATATTTAATAAAAAATGAAAATGTTGAAACGTTACCTAGAACCTGAAAAATGCCAAAAATATTAATAAATTACTGCAAAATATTAAAATGAATAAGAGGAAAGAAATGTTAAAGTAATAAATTGAAATATTACAAAAATCCCCAAAACATGTTTAAGAATTATGAGTATTATTTAAATGTCTAAAAAGTAGATTTAACAATATTTTTAAAATGCTTATAAAACTTCCCAAAATTAAATATTTAAAATATTTATGTGTTATATTACTTAAAATTACAAAAACATACTAAAATATGTTAATAAAATGTATTAAAATTATTTGGAAAAATGCAAATTATTATTCAAAAAATATTTAAAAGTATATTAATAAATGTATAAAAAAAAATTTAATAATATATGAAGAAAATTTACAGAAATATTAAAATAATCATTGAAATGTTGCAAAAATATTAAAAACTATACAGAAAATGTTCCTTAATAATTAAGAGTTTTATTTAAATGTCTGAAAAATATTTAAAGATTAAATGTTGGAAAAATATTAATGATGCATTCAATAAAAAATAAATGGATTTAATGTGTTTTTGGAAAATTAAAGACATATTAATCAAAGATATTAATAAACAAGTTTAAAAATGATTAATAAAATGGAAACAAATATTTTTAAAATGTTATAAAATATAAAAAATAAATTATATATTAATAAATATGTATATATTATATTACTTCAAATTCCAAAGACACACTAAAATATGTTCATAAAATTCACTACAATTATTTGGAAAAAAAATTCAATGCAAAAAAATTTAAAAATATATTAATAAAATGCACAAAAAGTATTAAAAAACTGATTAAAATACAGCAAAAATATTGGTAAAATATTCCCAGTGTGATCATAAAATCATAAATGTTGTATGAATATTAATTAAATCTCTTTAAATTGTCTAAATATGTAAAAATAATTTACAGAAATATTTAAATCTTTATTAAAATGATCCAAAAACTTCCCCAGTAATGAATAAATATTCATAAACTGTTGTTCTAACGATGGAACTCGTTTCCTCTCAGATAAGCTGGTCGGAGTTCACTGCACCCACGGACTGAACCGGACCGGATACCTGATCTGCAGGTAAGAAGGTCTGAAGAGTGTTCAGGTGGATGTTCAGGTGGATGTTCAGGTGGATGTTCAGGTGGATGTTCAGGTGGATGTGGGCGGAGTCTAACGGCTGTGTGACCTGCAGGTACCTGATCGACGTGGACGGGATGGAGCCGGACGCCGCCGTGCAGCGTGAGTCCCGACGCCTCGTTTCACGTCCGGTTCTGTGTTCAGGTCCCGTCTAACGTTCTCTGTCCCCAGTGTTCAACTCGTCCCGCGGCCACGACATCGAGCGGCAGAACTACCTGGACGACCTGCAGAGAGGCCCCAAGAGGAGGTAAAGGACCAGGACCTCCCCCACCGTCCCCCCAGATACAAGCAGATACAAGCAGATACAAGCAGATACAAGCAGAACTAAGTAGAACTGAGCCCTGAGTCATCGACGAACAGTCAGTCAGAGTTTGTTAAAAGTGACACAAACTGGTTAAAAGTGGTTCAAAGTTTGTCTAAAATACTTTAAAGGAGCTTCGTTTGTTTTCCGGAGCCTCCAGACGGTCAGTAAACACACCTGTAACTCCACCTCATTAAACAGGGAGGGGCTCCACCTGCTGGAACAACCAGGAACTACAACATGCACCACCTCCATCCTGCATGTATTTCTAATAATTAAACTCTTAGAAGGTCGTTGTCCACGTTACATTCAGTCATTAGATCCTCTCATGTGTCTCCGACGACACCTGGACTCTTCTGGTCCTCTGAGGTTCAGTATCTTCAGATCTGGTTGGTGGATTTGTGACCTGCTGACTCCTCCTTGGTGTTTTCAGTAATGATGGGATGGAGGATCTGGACCAGGAGCCTCAGAGGGGTCAAGCTCTTCATCCTCCGTGTCTGACGTCACCTGACAGCCGAGACGAGAGGCGGAGCCACTTCGACGACACCTGGAGCCACAGGTAGGAGGTTGTAGTGTCTCTGGACGTCACCGAGACGTGAAACTAAACTTAAAATATAAATAAAAATTATTAAAATGTTTTATGTTAAAAAGAAGTCATCAAAAATATTTATAAAAAGATATAAAACAAATAAATAAAGTTACAACACATTAAAAGATGCTCAAATTATTACTCGATAACCTTTTTTTTAAATATTCACAAAATGTTTTCAAATATTTTAAAACTAAGAAAAACTAAAAAATGTTCCAAGAATATAAATTAAATATCCAATTATATATATATTTTAAATTATAAAAAAATTATTTAAATGTTTTCTGTTAAGACAATAATCAAAATAATTTTAAAAATGATATAAGACTAAAAACTACAAATAAAATATTTTATTATTCAAAAAAAATAAAGTATCCCCAAATGTTACAACAAAATATTCCACAAAAAATATTTTACAAAAATTCATAAAATGCTTTAAAGTATTTTAAACCTAATAAAAACTATTAAAATAAAATAGACTAAAAATTAAATTAAAGGTCCAATAATATATTTTAGAAATATTTAGAAAAATTGTTTAAATGTTTTATGTTAAAAAGAATCAGCAACAATATTTTTAAAGAGATTATGAAACTAAAAAAAATACAAATAAAATGTTTTATCATTTTAAAGAAAAATTCCAGTAATTTATTTTAAAAATAATGAAATGTTTTAAAATTAATGAGAAATTAAAATATTCATAAAATAATCATAAAATGAAAAAACAAATAATATATCATTAATTAGTATCATGTATTCAAATTTAATAGTACGTAATAATAAACAAAATAATAAAATAAATCTCATGTAGTGACAAATAATTAATAACATGTCCTAAATATATTTAAAAAAAAAAATTAATTTAATTTTTTATTTTATATAATTCATAAAGATTTAAAATGAAAAAAAACCCCAAAAAACCCAACTTTAAATAAAAATTGCAAAGTCACAAAATCAACAAGAAATAATCCCAGAAATCAGTTTATGGATAAACTTTAAATTAATAATAAATAATCAGGAACATGAATCGAGAAGCTTCACCTCCAACATGGAGAACATCTAGAACTTCATCTGGTCTCTGCTTCTTCCAGATCTGTTCCTCCTCGAGCTCCAGTCCACCGCCCTCATCACCGCCTCCCCCCCTCCCCCTCCCCGTACCGCTGGACCCCCCATCAGGACCCGGACTGGAGCAGAACCCACCGACCGGAGAGCCTCCGGTCCAGATACGACCCCCCAGAGAACATCAGGTCCAGATACGACCCCCCAGAGAACATCCGGTCCAGATACGACCCCCCAGAGAACATCCGGTCCAGATACGACCCCCCAGAGAACATCAGGTCCAGATACGACCCCCCAGAGAACATCAGGTCCAGATACGACCCCCCAGAGAACCTCCGGTCCAGATACGGTCCTCCGGAGTTGGACTGGAGCCGACTGCCTCCCCCCGTCCTCCCCCGGTTCTCCCCCCGGTGGGACCACGAGTCCAGAGAACCTGAGGAGTTCTGGGAGCCCAAAATGAGGCACAGAACCCTGAACAGACACAGACCCAACGGATACGACAGCTGAGTCCGAGGAACCTCCAGGGAACGCTGTGAGAACCAGCAGAACCTGGTCTCTGGTCTCTGGTCTCTGGTCTCTGGTCTCTGGTCTTGGGTCTCTGGTCTCTGGTCTTGGGTCTCTGGTCTCTGGTCTTGGGTCTCTGGTCTCTGGTCTCGGCTGTTTCCTGGTTCAGAAGGATCAGAACCGGTTCCTCTCAGACCAAAGTCACGTTTTAGATTTTCTGTGTCGGAAACCGAAACCTTCATTTTACAGGACCAGAACCAGAACCAGGACCAGAACCAGAACCAGAACCAGAACCAGAACCAGAACCAGGACCAGAGGAGGGTTTACCAGAGACCACATCTGAGACGTGACGCTTCAATAATAAAATGATAAACGACGTCCGGCTCCTCTGTGAACCAAACATCTGGTTTAATAAACCAACGTTGGTTCGTTCAGACGTGGAGATAAAAACATTTATTATTATTAAATGTGACGTTTCTGTTTCTGATGCTCAATAAATGATTTTTAAATCTTTAAACCAGGTTTTATTTTATCTCATTAAACTTGAGTCTGTTTGATCAACAACATCTGAGGAACTATTAAAGATAAAACCTGAAATGTTTTCTGTTGTTTCTCATCAAGTCTCTGATTCAGGATCTGGATTATAAAAATAATTAATAATCTCTGGTTTACTGATTATTGTTTTAATAATAACTAACATTTTAAAAAAATACTGCTGGGATTTATTTTTTGTCAAGAATATCATTTTTTAGTATTTTTATTTATTGATAGCAATTTATTATTTCTATTATTATTATTATTATTATTATTGTTAGAATAAACTTTTATTTTTATTCTAAGAGGTGCATTTATGTTTAAATCATGAACGACTTTTCTGAATGTTTTTATTGGTAGAAGTTTATTATTTTTAATAACTCCTGGTCTTTTTTATTATTTACACTGGAAAAATAAAAACCTTTTCACTGGTAAAAAATATATTTATTCATTTTTAATAATAACTAACCTGTAACCTGTATTTATTTCATCATCATTATTATTACTATTATTATTATTTCTTTTATTATTACTATTATTATTATTATTATTATTATTATTTATTATTGTTGTTATTTTTATTGTTATTATTATCACTATTATTATTTCTTTTATTATTATTATTATTATTATTATTATTATAATAAATGTGTTTATTTTTCCAGTTAACTCTCTCTCCAGCCATCAGTCCTCTTCCTCCTCTTCCTCCTCCTCCTCCTCTGATGCAGCTGCTCCTCACTGCGCATGCTCCCGGCGGTCACGACTCGGTTCTGCGGCTCTGCGGTCCAACATGGCGATGAAGGCGCTCCGAGGGATGATGAACGGAGCCATGAACGAGCTGTCGTCCGCCGTCAGCGGCAGACCGGCGGCCTCCGCTCCGACGGCCGCCTCCCGGGAGCAGGTGATGGCGGTGACCCGGGACTACATCTCCCAGCCCCGCCTCAGTGAGTCCCGCTGCCGGTCCTGGTTCTACAGGTTCTACTGGTCCTGGTTCTGCAGGGTCTGGTGTTAGTCAGAGGCTGATCAGGGATCTGTGTAGAACCGATCACTGATCAACTTCATTGATCAGTGATCAGATGATTGAGGCTGAGAACATAAAATCTACAGAAATATAAAGAGACAGTAGAAACATTATTATTATTATTATTATTATTGTTATTATTATTTACTGTTTATTTATTGTGGGTCATTTTGTGTCCTTTTTCTATTATTTTACATCATCTTTTTAAATTTTGTGTCTTTTTTTGGTATTTTTTTGTCATTTTATGTAGTTTTTTTCTCATGTTGTGTCTTTTTGTGTTCATTTCTTCTCCGTTTGTTGTCGTTTTCTGTCAAACCTTCTTCAGTAAATGTTGATATTTTCCACCATGTTTCAGTCCAGATGATGAATTAATGCTCCCAGCGGTGTCACTGAATCTGCTGCTGTTATAAAACAACCTGGTTCATCCAGACCTCCAGGCTCCTCCTTGACCTCCAGTTCCTCCTTGACCTCCAGGCTCCTCCTTGACCTCCAGTTCCTCCTTGACCTCCAGTTCCTCCTTGACCTCCAGGCTCCTCCTTGACCTCCAGTTCCTCCTTGACCTCCTTCCTGAGCGTCTTCTGTTCGGCTCCGTTCTTTAGGATCCTTCCTGGACGTTTCTTCGTCTCTCGTTGATTTTCTCTCTCTGTGTGTTTTTTCCTCTCCAGCTTATAAAACTGTGTCTGGAGTCAACGGACCGCTGGTGATCCTGGACCAGGTCAAGGTGAGAACCAAGAGTCAGGAGGTTCTCTGAGACTTCCTGTGTGGAGCTGCTTCACTACTGCAGAGCCGGAGACAGTAATCAGGAGGCTGCTGCTACGGGGAGGTGGAGCTGATCTCCAAGGTGGAGGAGCTGATCTCCAGAGGGCTCCAACCCTCTTCAAGCTCTGATCATAACTAACGTTTAAAAAATGTTCTGCTAGTCTTTAAGTTGTGTTACTTATTAGTTCCACCTTAAATCCTGTCAGAACCTTGGACCTCCGGTTCTGAAAGATATTTTAGAAATAAGTTCATTGTTATTATTTTGCAGTATATTTCTCCTAATGTTCTCCTAATGTTCTCCAGATGTTCTCCAGATGTTCTCCAGATGTTCTCCTGGTGTCCTCTTAATGTTCTCCTAATGTTCTTCTCATGTTCTCCTGATGTTCTTCTAATGTTCTCCTGATGTTCTCCTGATGTTCTTCTAATGTTCTTCTAATGTTCTCCTGATGTTCTTCTAATGTTCTCCTGATGTTCTTCTAATGTTCTCCTGATGTTCTTCTAATGTTGTCCTGATGTTCTTCTCATGTTCTCCTGATGTTCTCCTAATGTTCTCCTGATGTTCTCCACCAGTTTCCGCGGTATGCAGAGATCGTCCACCTCACGCTGCCCGATGGAACCAAGAGGAGCGGTCAGGTTCTGGAGGTGACCGGGTCCAAAGCCGTGGTTCAGGTACTCCTCAGTGTTGAGTCCTACATGGTCAGTCTCCTGCTAACGTAGCCGACCTCATCAAGTCGTACAGCTCAGCTCGAAGCCTGAGGTCTTCTGGGCAGAACCTGCTGATGGTTCCACAAACTTGTGTTAAAACTCGGGGAGGTCGATCTTTCAAAGCCGCCCCGCCTTTGGAACGAGCTTCCTTCAGACCTGAGCTCTTGGACTCGGTAGATGCCTTCAAACAGCATCTAAGAACGTTTTGGTTTCAGCAGCGTTCGAGTCCAGACTGACCCAGCGTTGAGCCTGGTTGTAGTTTATGCTACATATTTGTTTACATGATCTGTTATATATGTTTCCTACTGTGAAGAAGTTTGTGTCTGATGTCTGTGAAAAACGCTACACAAGTAAAGTTTACTTGCTTCCTCACTTCCTCACTTCCTCACTTCCTTACTTCCTTACTTCCTTACTTCCTTACTGGTTGGAGGTTCTAATCCTTCAAACACACTGAAGCATCTCAGCAGCTGTTGGAGCTTCGTTCAGATGTTCGTGGTCACCAGAGGACGAACCCTCGACCTCTCAGATCATAAAGGCCGAGTTCGCTCATTGGTTAATGAACACGACATGTTTTAAATGTGTTACACCAGAAATATGAAACTGGAGCTGAAGTCAAATCAAAACAAAACAAACGGCAGCAGCTGTCTGATGTTTTTAAAGAGAATCTCAGCAGATGATATCAGACTGTCTTGATGGTTTCATCTCCACCCACAGGATGGGGTCTATCATAAGACGATCAAATGGTGGATGTTTCTTTGCTCCAGCCTTCAGTTATGAGTTTCCAGACCAGGAAAACAAACTAATTCACATAGAGAACAGAGAGAAGCTCTGGAAGAAGGAAGAAGGAAAACTGAAATGCAAAATAATGTGGTTTGAAAGGCAGATTATCTTTAAAAAACACCAAAATAAAACCATTTATCAGAACAAGACACTCTAAAAGAATCCGCAGAGTTTAAACTTTCCAGTGGTTCTTGAACTTCTTGGCATCATCGATGAACGGTCTGTAGAAACTTGAAGCACGGTGGTGGCATCATCATCATGTGGGGATGCTTCTTGGCAGGTCCCGGTTTCAAGCAACACAACTTCCTACAGACCAGTCATCTCTATCGATGGCTGATCTATGGTCCATAAAAGGTTGCAGACGGCTGCTGTAGTGTTGTTTACTGTGTTTCTCCACTTCGCCCCCTGCAGGTGTTTGAAGGAACTTCAGGCATCGATGCCAAGAAGACCAGCTGTGAGTTCACAGGAGACATCTTGAGGACGCCGGTCTCTGAGGACATGTTGGGTAAAGACTGATCTGAGGCTCTGCAGTGGATCCATGTTCACCTGTGGAGGTTTTACAGGAGCTAAACTCTGCAGGTTTGTCAGGTGATGATGCGTTTGTGTGTCTGCAGGTCGAGTGTTTAATGGATCTGGTAAACCCATCGATAGAGGACCCGCCGTCCTCGCTGAAGACTTCCTGGACATCATGGGTTGGTTTCTGAAGCTCTGATAATCTAATATGTGATTGAACAGATCTAATGAGTCTGCAGGGACAGAATCAGACAGAGGATATCTACTGAGCGTTAAACAGAAGCTGGTCGACTGATCTGACGTTCCTCTGTAAACGTCTCCTCACATGTTTCTGACTGTCTTCAGGTCAGCCCATCAACCCTCAGTGTCGTATCTACCCCGAGGAGATGATCCAGACCGGTATCTCAGCCATCGACGGGATGAACAGCATCGCCAGAGGACAGAAGATCCCCATATTCTCTGCTGCAGGGCTCCCGCACAACGAGGTACCAGCTCAAAGACTCTTTCATGTCAAAGTGAAAACAGTAACGTCGGTTAATTAAAAATATAAAACACAGAATAAGTGGTTTCATCAGAACTGACCTCCTTCCAGATGAACCATTAATCTGAACATCTGGACGCTGACATTTGACCTCCTTCTTCTTATAAAACTGTTAAACTCTGTCAGGTTCCACAGGGATCATGAGGGAACAGAACTTTTCTAGACTCTAATCCACATTTGGGTTGAGGTCTGGACTCTGACTGGACTCCAGAACCTCAACCTTGTTGTCTTTAAACCATCTCTGTGGATCTTCAGCTCATCGTCTGGATGGAAACTGATCTTCTCCCAACCTTCTGCCTTTACAACCCTTCCACTGCCTCCTGCTGAAATGCTTCACATCATGATGCTGCCACCACCGTGCTTCACGTCATGATGCTGCCACCACCGTGCTTCACGTCATGATGCTGCCACCACCGTGCTTCACGTCATGATGCTGCCACCACCGTGCATCACATCATGATGCTGCCACCACCGTGCTTCACACCACGTCATGATGCTGCCACCACCAGCTTCACGTCCATGATGCTGCCACCACCGTGCTTCACGTCATGATGCTGCCACCTACGTGCTTCACGTCATGATCTGCCACCACCGTGCTTCACATCATGATGCTGCCACCACCGTGCATCACATCATGATGCCACCACCGTGCTTCACATCGTGATGCCACCACCGTGCTTCACATCATGATGCTGCCACCACCATGCTTCACATCATGATGCTGCCACCACCATGCTTCACATCATGATGCTGCCACCACCGTGCTTCACATCATGATGCTGCCACCACCGTGCTTCACGTCATGATGCTGCCACCACCGTGCTTCACATCATGATGCTGCCACCACCATGCTTCACATCATGATGCTGCCACCACCGTGCTTCACGTCATGATGCTGCCACCATGCTTCACGTCATGATGCTGCCACCACCGTGCTTCACATCATGATGCTGCCACCACCATGCTTCACATCATGATGCTGCCACCACCATGCTTCACGTCATGATGCTGCCACCACCGTGCATCACATCATGATGCTGCCACCACCATGCTTCACGTCATGATGCTGCCACCACCATGCTTCACGTCATGATGCTGCCACCACCGTGCATCACATCATGATGCTGCCACCACCATGCTTCACGTCATGATGCTGCCACCACCATGCTTCACGTCATGATGCTGCCACCACCGTGCTTCACATCGTGATGCTGCCACCACCATGCTTCACATCATGATGCTGCCACCACCGTGCTTCACATCATGATGCTGCCACCACCGTGCTTCACGTCATGATGCTGCCACC
Organism: Dascyllus trimaculatus; assembly: GCA_024666655.1. Lineage (NCBI taxonomy): Eukaryota > Metazoa > Chordata > Actinopteri > Pomacentridae > Dascyllus > Dascyllus trimaculatus. Next base: position 31,162,906 of record CM045460.1, read on the forward strand.
ACCGTGCTTCACATCGTGATGCTGCCACCACCATGCTTCACGTCATGATGCTGCCACCACCGTGCTTCACATCGTGATGCTGCCACCACCATGCTTCACATCATGATGCTGCCACCACCGTGCATCACATCATGATGCTGCCACCACCATGCTTCACATCGTGATACTGCCACCACCGTGCTTCACATCGTGATGCTGATTCTTGTCAGCATATAAAGTACATATAATATATAATAGATATACATATAACAGTACATACAATTATATATAATATAATACATATATTGGGGGATGTTATAATTTTAACGCTTTTAACTGCATTTATATTAAAACTGACACCACCCTTTAATACTGTCTGTATCACATAATAAGTAAATGTGTCTTATAAACACAACACAGTAATCTAAAATCATTTTGAATAAATTGATAAACTGCAGGACACTTACCATATTACCAGTCCAACACTGACATATATTATGTTTATATATTTATAACTTGATGCTGTTTTTCCATGTGTTGAGTTTCTCAGTGTTGACGGCTGTAACAGTGTTTTCTTTTCTGCAGCCTCTCATTCATGATTCGTCTCTTTTATCTTTTATCTTTTATCCAACGTTCCTCTCATCGTTTTCTCTGAAATTCTTGCAAAGACTAAACAGAACCTGGATCATGGGTGTGGTTCCTCTGTAGTGGATCTCAATCGGTGTTTGAAAGTGAAACAAAGCAGTTCATTTCCTGCCTGTGATGTTCTGTGTGATCCATGCGGCCGCCTCTTAATTAAATCTGGTGAACTCCGCTAATTAGTTCAATGTAAATGTGTCGCCTTCTTTTAATTAGGGAGGTCTAATTAATATCAAAACCGTTTGGACTGCTAACAGAGGTGTTCTCTTCTCCTCTGTTGTTTCTGGACTCCTCAGATCGCCGCTCAGATCTGTCGTCAGGCCGGCTTGGTGAAGAAATCCAAAGACGTGATGGACTACAGCGAGGACAACTTCGCCATCGTGTTCGCAGCCATGGGGGTGAGAACTTCCTGTTTCTGCTTCACCACAAAAACCTGACACTTTGAAGGCCGAGAGTGAGTTTAAAGCTTCAAAATGTCGTTTTGATACACTATAAAATACATTTAAACTCAGACTGACACTGTCAAACCTAAAACCTGCTGATGGTTTGAAAGGCAGGTTATCTTTTCACACCATGATGAGAACAAGAAACTGAAGAAACTGAAACTTTCCAGTGGTCCTTGAACTACTCGTGTGATTTTCAGTGTTGTCCGGAAAGTTAATGAAATCTCAGCTTTCAGCACTGAAGGAAAAGAGGAACTAAAAAGTAGAGGCTGGGCTCTTTGAATGGGAAAACTCTGTCTTAATAAACTCACTAAAACATTCCATTCTGTTAAAATAAGCTGATCCACATCAGGTGCACTCACAGGATTTGCTGTTCCTGCAGGTGAACATGGAGACGGCTCGGTTCTTCAAGTCGGACTTTGAGGAGAACGGATCGATGGACAACGTCTGTTTGTTCCTCAACCTGGCCAACGACCCAACGTAAGACTTTTACTAAGGATTAGATTTTTATTCGTCGCTCCTGACTTGGGACCTGACTTTAGACCTGTTGATCTTGACTGAGGACCTGATCTTAGACTAGTTATTCTTAACTTAAAATCTGAATTTAAATTTGTCTGACTTAACTTGGGACTTGTCTTGATTTGAGACCTAACTCGGGACTTGTTGGTCTCATTTTGGGAGCTGACCTCAGACTTGGTTGTCTTGACTTTGGACTTGTTGGTTTTAACTTAGGACTTGGTTTTAGAGTTGAGACACGGTAGTTAAGACTTGAAACTTATCAGTCTTGACTTAGACTTGTTAGTCTGAACTTGAGACTTGTTAGTTCTGACTTGGGACGTGAATTTAGACTTGTTGGTCTTGACTTCAGTCTTATTAGTCATGACTTGGAACCGGACTTTAGACTGGTCATTCTTAACTTGGATCCCAACTTGAGACTTGTTGGCCTTAACTTGGTACTTGCCGTGAAAGTTGTTAGTCTTAACTTAGGATTTGATTTTAGACCTGTTGGTCATAACTTAGTACCTGATTATAGACTTGGTAGTCTTGACTTGAAACTGATTAGTCTTCACTTTGGGCTCACTTGGGACTTGTTAGTTCTGACCAGGGACCTCACTCGAGACTTCTTAGTCCTGACTTGGGACTTGTTGGTCCTGACCTGAGACCTTCAGGTCTAACCTGTTAATCTTATGATTTGACTTGTTAGTCTTAAGTTGGAACCTGATTTTAGACTTGTTGGTCTCAGCTTGGGACCTGATCTAAGACTTGTCAGTCTTACATTGAGACATGACTTGGGACTTGTTAATTTTGATGCAGGACTTGTTAATCTTAACTTGGGACCAGAGTTTTGACTTGTGAATCCTGACTTAGGCATTGGAGGTGAACTTTACTTCCTCGTTGCAGGATCGAGCGAATCATCACGCCCCGCCTGGCTCTGACATCAGCAGAGTATCTGGCCTATCAGTGTGAGAAGCACGTCCTGGTGATCCTCACCGACATGAGCTCTTACGCTGAAGCTCTGAGAGAGGTCAGCCTCAGAATCACTGCTTTTATTCTGAAATGACAGCAGGAAATAGATTGTTAACTTCCTGTCCTGCTCAGGTGTCTGCAGCCAGAGAGGAGGTTCCAGGTCGCCGAGGTTTCCCCGGTTACATGTACACCGACCTGGCCACCATCTACGAGAGAGCCGGCAGGGTGGAGGGTCGCAACGGCTCCATCACCCAGATCCCCATCCTCACCATGCCCAACGACGGTACGTCAGGATCAGGGTCAGGGTCAGGGTCAGGATCAGGATCAGGATCAGGATCAGGGTCAGGGTCAGGATCAGGATCAGGATCAGGATCAGGATCAGGTCATGGAGAACCCGGACAGGTTCTAACTGTGTTCTCTGTCAACAGACATCACTCATCCTATACCTGACCTGACTGGATACATCACAGAGGGACAGGTCTACGTGGACAGACAGCTGCACAACAGACAGGTGAGGAGACGCTCAGGTGAGAAGAGACTTGGACAGGTAAGAAAGAGACTTGGACAGGTAAGAAAGAGACTTGGGTGGCAAGAGACCACTACAGGTAAGAAAGAGAATCCAAGGCAGACTCTTTCAGGTCCTAAGCTGAGACCAGCAGGTTTTAAGTCAGGAAGTACAAGTCCCAATTCTAAAATCAGGTCCCAAGTCAGAACTAACAAGTCCCTAGTTTAGACTATCAAGTCTTCAATCAGGTCCCAAGTCAAGACTAATAAGTCTCAATTTAAGCCTACTGAGTCTTCATTCAAGACTAACAAGTCCAAAGTCAGGTCCCAAGTTAAGACTCGAAAATCTCAAATCAAGTCTATCAAGTCTCAAATAAGCTGCCAGGTGAAAACAAGTCTAAACTCAGTTCCCAAGTTAAGACCCACAAGTCTAAACTGAGGTTCCAAATTAAGAACAACAAGTCTGTAGGTAATGAAGAGACTCGGACGGGTGTAGAAGAAGCCAGTGTGACACAGGTGTGGACTAGAGCCACGTGACTTGGACTAGCAGTTCCAGTTAAACACTTGTCAGAAACGTAATTTGACAACTATCAGACTTGACTTGGGACTTTTCCCTTTAGACTTTAAACCTGAGTTGGATCTTGTTAGTCTTGACTTGGAGCTTGACTCAGTCACACCTGAAGGTCTTGACTCGATACCTGACTAGACAGATGGTGCTCTCATTGTTTCGTGTCTTAAGAAACTCGTATTGGCAGTGATGAATCTTCTCTGTTGGAGCTCCGAGTTTGACATTTTCTGTCTCGTTCAGTCTCACTGTGAGACTCTTTAGTTCTAATGATTGTGATCTCAGAGCTTAAATGAATTAGATGGATTCCATCTGACTGTGACTCGTCTCTGATTTCTCTTTTCTTGACAGATCTATCCTCCCATCAACGTTCTGCCGTCTCTCTCTCGACTCATGAAGTCGGCCATCGGAGAGGGAATGACCCGCAGAGACCATTCAGATGTTTCCAACCAGCTGGTGAGACTTTAATTCGGCTTTTTTTTGGCAAGAATTTCCAAAGTAAAATACTCTTTAATGTCAAAGTGAGAACCTGACCTGTGTCTGTGTGCAGTATGCGTGCTATGCCATAGGTAAGGACGTCCAGGCCATGAAGGCGGTGGTGGGAGAGGAGGCTCTGACAGCTGATGACCTGCTCTACCTGGAGTTCCTCACCAAGTTCGAGAAGAACTTCATCTCCCAAGGTGCAGTGGGGAAATCAGACACTTACAGTCGGGGCATAGGGGTCAATCAGTGGATAAAAATGATGACAAATCTTAATTTTTGGCAAGAATTTTTTTTTACAAAAAAACCCAGATTTCTTCAAAGTAATTTAATGAATTCAAAATATAAAATGTAAAATAAGTGATTACATAAATATTCATCCCCATTAAAATGACCAGTTGGTTCTAGAAGTCCTACAGTCAGTAAATGGATCATCTGAGGTCATTGAATGTGTCTCAGTGATTGGAGGATAAAGACTCCTGGATCTGGAAGGTCCAGTCCCTGGAGGACCAGGACTCCTGGATAGAACTAGACCATGAAGACTAAAGAACCTCCAAGAACCTCTGAGAGAAGGTTGTTGAACAGCATCAGTCAGGAGATGAAACCAGAACATTTAAGGTCCTGAAGATCTCTAGGAGTCCAGTTAGACCATCATTAAGACCTGGAAGGACCTGGACCATGAGGACATCTGACTAGAGCAGGACGTCCTCAAAGACTGAGAGACCAAGCAGGAAGGAGACTAGTGAGGGAGGACACCAAGACTCCTATGACTCCTCTGAAGGAGTTAGAAGAAGGAGACTAGTGAGGGAGGCCACCAAGACTCCTATGACTCCTCTGAAGGAGTTAGAAGAAGGAGACTAGTGAGGAAGGACACCAAGACTCCTATGACTCCTCTGAAGGAGTTAGAAGAAGGAGACTAGTGAGGGAGGACACCAAGACTCCTATGACTCCTCTGAAGGAGTTAGAAGAAGGAGACTAGTGAGGGAGGACACCAAGACTCCCATGACTCCTCTGAAGGAGTTAGAAGAAGGAGACTAGTGAGGGAGGCCACCAAGACTCCCATGACTCCTCTGAAGGAGTTAGAAGAAGGAGACTAGTGAGGGAGGACACCAAGACTCCTATGACTCCTCTGAAGGAGTTAGAAGAATGAGACTAGTGAGGGAGGCCACCAAGACACCTATGACTCCTCTGAAGGAGTTAGAAGAAGGAGACTAGTGAGGGAGGACACCAAGATTCCTATGACTCCTCTGAAGGAGTTAGAAGAAGGAGACTAGTGAGGGAGGACACCAAGACTCCTATGACTCCTCTGAAGGGGTTAGAAGAAGGAGACTAGTGAGGGAGGACACCAAGACTCCTATGACTCCTCTGAAGGAGCTAGAAGAAGGAGACTAGTGAGGGAGGACACCAAGACTCCTATGACTCCTCTGAAGGAGTTAGAAGAAGGAGACTAGTGAGGGAGGACACCAAGACTCCTATGACTCCTCTGAAGGAGTTAGAAGAAGGAGACTAGTGAGGGAGGCCACCAAGACTCTATGACTCCTCTGAAGGAGTTAGAAGAAGGAGACTAGTGAGGGAGGCCACCAAGACTCCTATGACTCCTCTGAAGGAGTTAGAAGAAGGAGACTAGTGAAGGAGGACACCAAGACTCCTATGACTCCTCTGAAGGAGTTAGAAGAAGGAGACTAGTGAGGGAGGCCACCAAGACTCCTATGACTCCTCTGAAGGAGTTAGAAGAAGGAGACTAGTGAGGGAGGCCACCAAGACTCCTATGACTCCTCTGAAGGAGTTAGAAGAAGGAGACTAGTGAGGGAGGACACCAAGACTCCTATGACTCCTCTGAAGGAGTTAGAAGAAGGAGACTAGTGAGGGAGGACACCAAGACTCCTATGACTCCTCTGAAGGAGTTAGAAGAAGGAGACTAGTGAGGGAGGACAACAAGACTCCTATGACTCCTCTGAAGGAGTTAGAAGAAGGAGACTAGTGAGGGAGGACAACAAGACTCCTATGACTCCTCTGAAGGAGTTAGAAGAAGGAGACTAGTGAGGGAGGACACCTAGACTCCTATGACTCCTCTGAAGGAGTTAGAAGAAGGAGACTAGTGAGGGAGGACACCAAGACTCCTATGACTCCTCTGAAGGAGTTAGAAGAAGGAGACTAGTGAGGGAGGCCACCGAGACTCCTATGACTCCTCTGAAGGAGTTAGAAGAAGGAGACTAGTGAGGGAGGACACCGAGACTCCTATGACTCCTCTGAAGGAGTTAGAAGAAGGAGAGTAGTGAGGGAGGCCACCAAGACTCCTATGACTCCTCTGAAGGTGTTAGAAGAAGGAGACTAGTGAGGGAGGACACCGAGACTCCTATGACATCTCTGGCAGACCTCCTTGAAGGAGCTACAAGAAGGAGACTAGGTGAGGAGGACACCAGACCCATATGACTCCCTCTGGTGGAGTTACAAGAAGGAGACTTAAAGTGGAGGCCATCAAGACCCTATGACTCCTCTGAAGGAGTTAGAAGAAGGAGACTAGTGAGGGAGGACACCAAGACTCCTATGACTCCTCTGAAGGTGTAGAAGAAGGAGACTAGTGAGGGAGGACACCAAGACTCCTAAGAGACTTCTGAGTGAGACTAGTGAGGAGACACCAAGACTCCTATGACTCCTCTGAAGGAGTTAGAAGAAGGAGACTAGTGAGGGAGGACACCAAGACTCCTATGACTCCTCTGAAGGAGTTAGAAGAAGGAGACTAGTGAGGGAGGACACCAAGACTCCTATGACTCCTCTGAAGGAGTTAAAGAAGGAGACTAGTGAGGGAGGACACCAAGACTCCTATGACTCCTCTGAAGGAGTTAGAAGAAGGAGACTAGTGAGGGAGGCCACCAAGACTCCTATGACTCCTCTGAAGGAGTTACAAGAAGGAGACTAGTGAGGGAGGACACCAAGACTCCTATGACTCCTGTTAAGGAGTTAGAAGAAGGAGACTAGTGAGGGAGGCCACCAAGACACCTATGACTCCTCTGAAGGAGTTAGAAGAAGGAGACTAGTGAGGGAGGACACCAAGACTCCTATGACTCCTCTGAAGGAGTTAGAAGAAGGAGACTAGTGAGGGAGGCCACCAAGACTCCTATGACTCCTCTGAAGGAGTTAGAAGAAGGAGACTACAGGCTGAAGAGGCTGCAGATTCTCACAAATACGTTATTTTTCTCTTGGAATAAACAAGTTTTTGCTGCTAAATAATGTTTTCAATGTGTCACATATCTGTTGGCTCTTCCACTGACTGTCACCCACTCATGAAAATCTTCTCCTCTGAGGTTTGTGACAGGTAGAATGGAAGCCATCAGGCATTTAACCAGGAAGACTTGAAGCTGTAAATGCTTCCACTCAGACGTTCGAGGTGAAGATGAGCTGTAACTTGAGACGAAGTGACCCATGAGTCGGTGCCGTCATCACAGCTATCATGGAAATAATCTACTTCAAATTCACCAAAAGGGAATTAAAAAGTGGCCGAAATCAAACCGATCAACATTTCATTGAGGTAATTTCTCTGCTGAACTGCAAACAAACAGCTGTCAGTTGGTTTTTAAGTGAACAAATTCAGTTGGCATATTCACTGTGAAAGTCTTTTTCTGGAACTGGATGCCACGTCTGGCCTTTTTTTGAAATTATTTTTAGACTGATTTGACTCAAAAGCCCAAACTGCGTTTAATTAAATGATAATTTATCGTTTTGGTTCCCAGAAAGAAAGAAAAAAACATAGACCATGAAGCCGTTCTGTCATCAGAGTGGAGCAGCAGAGGAAACAACGCAAGCTGCTCATTTGCTTTCCCATAAAGTACAGTTTGGCTGTTTGTTGTGATGGAACCAATCAGATGTGACATCCAGAAATAACCAGGACAAATTATGATTACACAAACAGCCACGCTCATGTTTGGACTGATATAATGGATTCTCTCACCCCTAACCTCATCCTTAAAGCTGCTCTGATGAATATTCATATTAACAGCGGATCAGATGACTGTGGGTTCGCTCATGGTGGAAGATACACAAACAATCTGCAGCTCCGGCTCGGTTTGGCATCTTTTTTCTGTTTTAAAGGAGTCTCATTGCTCTGGTTGCATTAAGTCCACAGTAAACAGACAGATGTTTGAATTTGTTTGAGCATTTTCACGAACACACGATCCCTGAAGCATGGTGGTGGCAGCATCATGATGTGAAGCACAGTGGTGGCAGCATCATGATATGAAGCACGGTGGTAGCAGCATCATGATATGAAGCATGGTGGTGGCAGCATCATGACGTGAAGCATAGGTGGTGGCAGCATCATGATGTGAAGCATGGTGGTGGCAGCATCATGATATGAAGCACGGTGGTGGCAGCATCATGATGTGAAGCATAGGTGGTGGCAGCATCATGATATGAAGCACGGTGGTGGCAGCATCATGATGTGAAGCATGGTGGTGGCAGCATCATGACGTGAAGCATAGGTGGTGGCAGCATCATGACGTGAAGCACGGTGGTGGCAGCATCATGATATGAAGCACGGTGGTGGCAGCATCATGACGTCAAGCACGGTGGTGGCAGCATCATGATGTGAAGCACGGTGGTGGCAGCATCATGACGTCAAGCACGGTGGTGGCAGCATCATGATGTGAAGCACGGTGGTGGCAGCATCATGATATGAAGCATGGTGGTGGCAGCATCATGACGTGAAGCATAGGTGGTGGCAGCATCATGACGTGAAGCACGGTGGTGGCAGCATCATGATATGAAGCACGGTGGTGGCAGCATCATGACGTCAAGCACGGTGGTGGCAGCATCATGATGTGAAGCACGGTGGTGGCAGCATCATGACGTCAAGCACGGTGGTGGCAGCATCATGATGTGAAGCACGGTGGTGGCAGCATCATGATATGAAGCATGGTGGTGGCAGCATCATGACGTGAAGCATAGGTGGTGGCAGCATCATGATGTGAAGCATGGTGGTGGCAGCATCATGACGTGAAGCACGGTGGTGGCAGCATCATGACGTGAAGCAGGGTGGTGGCAGCATCATGACGTGAAACATGATGGTGGCATCATCATGACGTGAAACATGGTGGTGGCATCATCCTGATGTGAAGCATGGTGGTGGCAGCATCATGATGTGAAGCATAGGTGGTGGCAGCATCATGATGTGAAGCACGGTGGTGGCAGCATCATGGTGTGAAGCACGGTGGTGGCAGCATCATGATGTGAAGCACGGTGGTGGCAGCATCATGACGTGAAGCACGGCGGTGGCAGCATCATGGTGTGAAGCACGGTGGTGGCAGCATCATGATGTGAAGCACGGTGGTGGCAGCATCATGACGTGAAGCACGGTGGTGGCAGCATCATGAAGTGAAGCACGGTGGTGGCAGCATCATGATGTGAAGCACGGTGGTGGCAGCATCATGGTGTGAAGCACGGTGGTGGCAGCATTATGATGTGAAGCACGGTGGTGGCAGCATCATGATGTGAAGCACGGTGGTGGCAGCATCATGATGTGAAGCATGGTGGTGGCAGCATCAGGAAGTGAAACATGAACATTCTCATGGTTCAACCTGCTCAGCAGTAAACAGCAGGGAAGGTTTAACTCAAACCCGTATCACCAAGAGGAATTTGGGAGTTATCCAGCTATGTTTGGGTTTAATTCAGGTTATCTTTATCCTCTGTATGCAGCTTCTGTTATGATGGTTTTGAAGCTTCTTATCTTGGAGGGTGACAGTCAGATGGAAATTGGTTTTTGGAATGATCTCAAATGACTTCACAAAGTGGCCCACTATTTACCAGACTAGATCACCATGGTAACCGATGCTGCATGGCTAAGACTAAACCAGAACTTGCCAACAGCTCAACTACCGACCAGTTAAACCACTGCATGACTGTAACTTCATCAAGTGATGCCTTTGAATGCAAACGGAGCTTGTTTAAATCAGTAAATACGTTTCTCTCAGCATCACAAACCTCAGAAATGATGTTTTTTATCAGAGTTCGACTCGTTGGGCTCAGTAACATCTGGGAGAGACATATATTTATTTCATTTTATCCCATTTTTTAATGTCTGCCTGTAGCCAAAGGCAAGTCAGCTGGCTGGGCCGGGAGAAGTGCCAGAGGTGCGACTCTCAGCCAACTCAGAGGGAAAGAGACACCATTCACATCATCTGAAAATATAGGAGCAATGGAAGGAGTAATGGGAAATGATTCAGTGTCTGCATCACTGAGCAACTTTCATAAGGAAGAACTGAGCCCCATGTTTGAATACAGGTTCAGGTTCAACTTAATACAGTGTTTATAAAAGTGTTCACCCTCCTGGGAGTTCTCTCCTTTTATTGCATTTCAACACTAAATCATGCTCACAAATAATTCAACTTTTTTCTGACAAGAATTTGCAAAAAATGCTTCATGTCAAAATGAAAACAGATGAAAAAGTCATAACTAATGTAAATACAGTGATTAATACAAGAAACTATTAAAGCTGCATGTGAAGATCTGGAAAACAAAGGACGTCCTCAAAAACAAAAAGAGACCGAGCAGGAAGGAGACTAGTGAGGGAGGCCACCAAGACTCCTATGACTCCTCTGAAGGAGTTAGAAGAAGGAGAGTAGTGAGGGAGGACACCAAGACTCCTATGACTCCTCTGAAGGAGTTAGAAGAAGGAGACTAGTGAGGGAGGACACCAAGACTCCTATGACTCCTCTGAAGGAGTTAGAAGAAGGAGACTAGTGAGGGAGGCCACCAAGACTCCTATGACTCCTCTGAAGGAGTTAGAAGAAGGAGACTAGTGAGGGAGGACACCAAGACTCCTATGACTCCTCTGAAGGAGTTAGAAGAAGGAGACTAGTGAGGGAGGACACCAAGACTCCTATGACTCCTCTGAAGGAGTTAGAAGAAGGAGACTAGTGAGGGAGGCCACCAAGACTCCTATGACTCCTCTGAAGGAGATAGAAGAAGGAGACTAGTGAGGGAGGACACCAAGACTCCTATGACTCCTCTGAAGTAGTTCCTGTTCATCAACAACTGTTGTCTTTTCTTCTCCAGTCAAAGCTTCATGGAGACAAAGAGAAAGACTCTGTTGGAAAAAGCTCAGATTAAATCTGGACTAGAGTCACCAGAAGACATGAGGAGACTCTGAAGTCACCTGGAAGAAGGTTCTTTGGTCTGAGGAGACCAGGATGGAGGTTTTTGATGTGGGGATGTTTCTCAGCTGCAGGTCCTGGAAGGCTTGTAAAGGTAGAGGATAAATGAATGCAGTAAAGTCTAGAGACGTCCTGGAGGACAACCTGATCCAGTCTGATAGAGAACTGAGACCTGGAGGAAGATTTGTTTCCCATCCAGACGATGAGCCGAAGCAAACAGAGATGGTTTAAAGACAACAAGGTGGATGTTCTGGAGGCCCAGTCAGAGTCCAGACCTCCATCCAACTGAGGATTTGTGGCCTGATCTGTGGATAAATGGAAGACAAAATAATCTGATAGATCATTTTAATACTGATTAAACCATTCAGTAGCTCTCCTGATCTGTGGATGAAGGTAGAAGTAGGTTTGTAGACTCCAGCTTGGTGAAGATTCAACATGGCTGACCTCTCCACACTTTATAAGCTCCATACATTCCTCACTGACCGCTGGCAGCTCTCTCTATAAGCCAAACTTTCCCTCGTCCATTCAGTTTTATCTCCACCAAGTTTTATTATTCACATATGTGCTTTTCAGGGTCACTCTGCTCCTCCAGCAGAATCCTCATTACCGCTCATATTCTTCGAGAGCCTCCCTCAAAGGCAGAGTCTTTTCACTGAATCTGACGGCGCAACCATTCGCTGTAAATGGTTGTAAGTGCCTCTGACTGAAATGCTCTCGTGGCTGAATGGGCAGCAAATCTCTGCAGCCAACATCTGGAGGCTGTTAGAGCAGCACATTAACACCCACGGATTCGGAGTGACACGTCCAAGGTTGCGAAGCCGGAGCGAGAACAAGGCGCGAAAGCTTCGAGTGTCATCACCGGCGGTGGCTTCGCGTCTCCGGTTTAACCTCAGCTGGTCGCTTCTGATGCAGAGCACGAACGGAGCTGCTGCTGCTACGGGATGGAAACAGGAATCCCTGGACGAGAGGCAGAGCGAGAGAGAGAGAGAGGAGCATCTGGCAGCGAGGCAGGGCTTTAAATGTGTGGTTGCAGTGATCAGAAACTGGCATCATAGAGCCATTAGCAGATGCAAATGAGGGCAGAGCTGGCAGGCCTGCTTTGTCTCACTCTGTCTTTAACACAGCAACACATACAGTCCAACATCTGGACGGGAGAACAGTTTGTGCCAAGTGTCTATCAGAACAAACAGCATGCTGGTGATTTAGCTCGTCTCAGAGCTTAATCAGGAGCTGCACATGAAGTCATTTTTTCTGTGGGCGGCGCTGAAAGGAAAGGTCACAGGTTTATTAATATTTAAAGGATCCATCCTCTGGAGAGCAGGAAGGAGGGGATGAAGATGTCGAACAGCAACACGAAGGTACAAGCTGAGCATCGTTTAACACCACAGAAGGGAGTCAACTTTAATGAGATCAATGCATATTTTAGTCTTGCAGCAAAATAATGTGTGTGACCATCACCGGCCCCCCCTGGAGGCTAAGCTGTCATTCTTTATTGAATTTTCCTATCATGAGCCAGAGGGGGCAGTGCAGCACCTCAGTGAATTGAGGGGGAAACAAATGAAGGACAGGGCGAGACAAGACGAACAGGGGGGGTACAGACGGGCAGTGCTATTTGAATCCTATAAGAGTGCTGTCAAATGCTGTGTCATTCCCAACAACTGATCCCACATCTGTAAACTGCGAACAAATAATCAACACAGAAACGAATTGGAGACCAGAAGTCCTGACAGTATACAGGGTTAGGACGCCAGAGGACAGGAGTGAGGGAAGAATGTATAGAGGGCGTGAGTTTAGTGAAAGTCTGAAGATTGACTCGGCACAATCAGGCGGGTCCCATCAGCTCTCAGAAAGGGAACTCGACAGGAGTTGGTAAGCCCTGAACAAACATGCATGTGTGATGGACACCGAAGCCCAGAGCGACTGCCACGAGTCAGCAGGGTCAGGCCGGCCAAGTGCCCCCACACCCCGGGCAGGGGGAGCACCAGGAGGCATCACCCAGAAGACCACCCAGGCCGTAGACAAGCATGCGGACCCAGGGACCAAGAGGAGGCACCCAACCGACACCCAAGGACAAGACCGGGGGGCACAGGGCATGGGGGCCCACCCGCCACCCAATGCCCATCCCCAACCACCCCACCCACGCCCCGCCCACACCCCACCCAACCCTCCCACCCCAGGGGAGGCAGGAGGCCCCCCACAACCCGGGAAGCCAGACAACATTAACCACTGACAGGTGAAGTGGATACCATGGATCATATTGGTACTATGTGGTGTTCTGATGGAAAACCTTGATCAGACTCAGACACCCAAATAAACATCGTCCCATTCCCTGATGGAAATCCCAAATGTCCCTGGATGAAAATGCACCCCACCACATGGCAACAACACCAACCAATCAGGAACATGTGGAGGAACATGACAATGGTCCAACATGTTGATGTGACCTCCAGACTTCCTACAGCCCATTCTGATCAAGCATCAACAGGATGCAGTGGAACCAGTTGGATTGACAGAGGCCCCACTGCACAAGCCAGAGTAGCCAAAGGATCCAGTGGTTCCAGACCCCATAGGACCCCCTGAGAGGTCCTCTGGTCCCAATGGTTCAGAGCATCCTGGACCAACACAATACTAGACAGGGGGTCATGATGTTATGCCTGATCGGTGTATGTATGGGAAGGGCAGCTGTGGCTCAGGTGGTAGAGCGGGTTGTCCACTGGTTGTCGGTTCGATCCCCGGTCCCTCCACATGCCGAAGTGTCCTTGGGCAAGACACTGAACCCCAAGTTGCTCCCAATGGCAGATTAGCACCTTGCAATGAAGTCTGTCGCCATTGGTGGGTGAATGGGTGAATGGGAAACACATTATAAAGCGCTTTGAGTCCCACTGAGGCAGAAAGGCGGCATATAAGTGCAGATCATTTACAATTCATTCATAGTTGGGTCTTATTTTTTTGTTTAACATGTAAATTAATATATTTTTTTCTGTGATTTTACTAGATATTATCTGTAATTTAACAAAACAATATAAAAAAATCTGGGAAATAACAGTAAATTATTTTTAAATTAAATGTAAAAACTGTCTAAAAATACATAACTACTTTAATCTGCTAGAAGCAACCACAACAAAACAGAGTAATTCCACTGTCAAAAGTTAAATCTCTATTTAAAAATAAATAGAATCTGCAATGTGGACGTAAACATGCAAGTTAATACGTTATTCCTGTGATTTTATTAGTTAAGTTTGACCCAACATCTGTAAAGTAACAATAAATTGCTCCATGCACTATTTCTGTCCAACACCAGCCGCCCTCATGGCTTCCTGTTATCTATAGTGAAGCATGGCGGCGGCATCATCATGTGACAAGGCAGAAGAGACAGGAAGACGAGTGATGATGTAGGGAAGGATGATTGCAGCCAAATATTTAGAAGTCCTTTAGTGAGGATACATTAAACAGAGCAACAGACCAGCCACTGTTAGGACTTGTTATTATCTACAGTGAAGCATGGCGGCGGCATCATCATGTGACGAGGCAGCAGGGACAGTAGTGAGACTTTAGGAGGGGTGAATGCAGCCAAACTTATATAAATCCTTGAAGGCAGCCCAGTCCAGAGTGCAGATACATGAAACAAGGTCAACGGTTCACCTTCAAACATCTCGATTACCTGAAGGAAACAAGAACCAGGCCGTAAAGAACCACACCGACGAAGGCCCGTGAATATAATCATTTATTTACTCCAGTCCAAGAAATGTACACGTAGCTTCTCTGAAGGTATAAAATTTGTCTTTAAATAAGCAGTTGTTTATTTCATATTCACGTAAGCTGTCATTATTTAATTAAAACCCCTGAAGACTTGTTGAAAAACCGACGACGTCCGACACCACGAACAACCAAAACCATTACAAAGAGCACAATGAGAGTTAGTAGAGTTAGCAAAGGCCGTCCAGCAGTCTGCAACCTGACTTTGGGTGTGAGGAAGGTGTTGCTCTTCAGAATATATATATATATTTCATAGATTTTATCAGCTTTATATTAAAAAGAAAAGACATCTGTGTTTGAAAAGCGAGACAAAAAGATAGATGCTTGTCGTAAAACGGATAATAAATCACGGAGAGGATTAAAGGCTGCGGTTGCTCTGAGCTGGTAGATAGTCAACTTATTGCTGCTGTTGCTGTCATGTTCCTGCTGTAAGTTGCAGTGTTCGTCACTGCAGTCGTTGCTGCTGCTGGTGTTCTTGTCATCGCTGATGCCTTTATTGCTGTGGTTCCATTGTCGGAAAACCACCTGAGTCTCCAGACAGATGTCCAGTGTGACGTCGCTGAGGAAGGTTCCCTTGACAGGCAGGTTGAAGCAATCGCCCACCGAGGCAACGGATCAGTGCGGGAGTTGTGTCAGTCTGTGGGTGGGCTGTATTTGGTCTGTGGTCGGGATTAAGATGAAGGTGGTGATAACCCTGAGGCTGGTCGACGGAGGAGCTCTGGAGGGAGACAGGAGATGAAGAGTTATCGCTGCTGACAACATACATCAAGGTCAAGATCGAACTGTCATGTGGGGGTTTCTGTTCTGGTGAATGAAGCTGGAGGTAACTGAGTTCAATGCTACTGGAAGACGTTTGGAAAAACATCTGGCTGCATGTGAAACCCCCATTAAAACGGTGCTCTGCTGATAGTTGGCGCCGTGTATCAGGAGCCCGACACTCATTTTAAATTTACCAACAAGTGAACCGGTCGTCTACCGCCAGCGAAACGCAGTTAGAGCACCTCGAACTGGTGAGTGCGGTTGTCATGCTAACTGCTAGCGGCGTTCTGTTCAGTTTAATGGTTCGTATTCGTGTTTGCTGCTGTTGGTTCCTCAACGCTTTACTAGCCTTAGCATGTGGTTTTCAATGAGATTATAATGGATGTGCTGTTTATTGTGGAAGTTACAAATCGTAGCTAAGATATTTTGAATGTATGATTAATGTTTGAAGTGTTTATGGAGCACTTTAGCACCGGTCATGACCACACTCACACACACACTGTAAATAACATGCACTTACAACCTATATAAATAATACAGTATCTGCATTTGATCCTGTTGGTTCCTGTTTATTGTGATACTGGTCTGCAGCCTCCAAGGACCCTCTGATACAACCGCGAGCCACTCAATCTGTCCACTTATGAATATCAAAGCTAAACTTATATCAATTGATACTAATGTCTTTGATAGACAGCTCATTTTTGGAAACTGGCCTCGGTTGTGCCAGCAACAAACATCAGGCCCCGCCCCCAGGTAGAGAAAACCACCAAAACAGACGATAACAACGTTTCTGACATTAACAGCTTTGATTTTTTGCTGACCTCCAAGCACCAAGCCTGTCAAACACCAGCCACTCCAATGACTTGAAGTGAAGCATGGCGGTGGCAGCATGCTATGGAAGCAGAAGGGGCAGGGAGAAGGGTCATAACTCAGGGAAGGATGAATGCGACCAAATGCACTTTCAAATTATGACCTGATGCTAGAAAAAAGTCAAGACTACTATAAAACATTCAGTTTTAACCATAGACATATATACGTAGACGCCGCATTGACTGTGGAGGGACGTGCCTAAAGCTCCGCCATCTTGGTACAGGGCTAGCAGAGGGGGGAGTGATTGTAAGTCTATGGAGGTAAGAGGTACTCCACAATCTTAAAGTAGAATTATTCACTGAATTTTCCACCGATTTCCAAACGGTTTGGTTTGTTAAAAACGTCACACATGTAGCTTTGACACAGGATGCTTGGATGCTTTTGTTCTATTTATGTCTGCCTGTCCGTCCTCCATGTCTGACGTTTGTAACAAACAATATATGTTGACAACTGATGGATTTATGATCACTTTTATAGTGCAGACATGTCATTCCTCTATAGACGTAATGCACTGTAGGGGCGAGTGGCACTGCACCAAGATGGCCGCCGCGTAGGCACGTTGGTACGATTAGAGTGCTTATAGAGGACACTTATGAAAACAAAAACATGATGTAGCAGAACTTTTTGAGGACGAAGGGTTCAACATAGTGCTGTAAACCACAATTGAACTCCATGAGGTCTGTGTGTCAAACATCAGCCACTCTTATGATTATCTAGAGCGAAGCATGGCGGTGGCAGCATCATGTAACGAAATGGTGGGGACTGTTAGAAGATGAGGACTTGTTCTTCGTTGTGGGGGATTATTGGGGACCCTTTTTCTGAAAATAAGTGTGTTTGTTGAAGTTTTGCTGATTATGAAGTGAAGACATGTTTGAGTGACCTTTGCGGAAGATATTTTTTGCATCTGGGCACCAACGGAGCATAGAGTCCTGCTGTTGTTTGAAAGATTATTATTACTTGGCGAACTTTTGAATCGTAGTTTTGAGCCTTAAAAATACTCAAAAACATGTATAACTTGGCACATCCATCAAGACTGGCGAAAAATTTAATATTTTGGGGAAATTACACATGTAGATGACAAAATGACTCCACAGCGCCCCCTAGAAAAATTTAAAAAAGGGTTTAGATTCAGCTAGTTTCACCTAGAGCTACGAAATTTGCTACACACATGTATCCTGAGAAGACGCACAAAAAAGCCTCAATAGCGCATACCCAGAATGCAACAAGAAGTCCGCCATTTTGAATTTACTGTCTGATTTTTGGCGATTTTGGCCAAAATTTTCAAATTTTCTGGAGCGAACTTGTCCGAGAGGGTAATACCAACAGATCTCAAATTTGGCCAGCGTATACTCCAGGCATTGGTGAGCAAAAGTTATTAAAATGTTCGGCAAAAGTGCGAGGGCGTGTCTGTGGCGGCCCGCGGCGTTTTGGTGTGTCCATTAAAGAAACAGGAAGTGAAGTCTAACTATCCTCTACATGCTCCAATCGGCCTCAAACTCAACATGCACGATCAAAGTCCGGCGCTGACGACATGCATCAGTCGCTGACCAGCATGAGGCGAGCAACGATCAGACTGAACTGTATTTGGTTTCTCTTCACGTTACCTGCTCTTTAAATCATTTAAAATAAGCCTTTTCTGCTTTATAAGACTGTCTGACCTCCTTTGCCCAACCGTATGCTGGATTGTGAGAATCCTCCTGTTAAAAGAGAAGTTCTCCACTAATAGGACTTGGTATAAGGGTTAGAACTGGTCTCCTCTCCACATGTGTGCGTTAATGAGCGCTAACTGAAGTCTTGCACCAACATGTAAAGTGTGGATGTAATTGCGAGGCTTCCTGCGGAGACCTCTGAACAAGACTCCGCCTCCTTCCTCCATTAAACCCAAATTGACTCTTTAAGCTTGTCTTAATAAAACCCACAGAACTAAAAGGCTCTGCTGCTTCATCCCACCTCCTGCAGAACAATAAACACCCGCCTCTGGACAGGAAAAAAAAATCCAATTAATGTGGAGGGCCTCCATGCTAATCATTAGCGTCTCCATTAACCCCTTGACACCGCCTCCCTCCCGCTGCATTAATGAGGGGGGTGGGGCTACAATTAGGACTGCTCGTTTCTCCTGCACAGAAAACATTTTAATTATACATAAAACACCAGCTAGAGGCGTTGGAACAGCAGGAGAGCAGGACTGATATCAAATACTACCATGTCCTCCTGCTCCTACGCCTCCTCTCTGCTCCACAGCCTCTTCTGACTGCAACACTTAGAACAAACGCCGCCAACACAAGCAACAGGAAGAAACAAGGAAGGTTTTCTACAGACTGAGATCCACTGCAGCTCTGCACTGCTTTTAAAGTCAGTATTTAGTAGATGCTCTTTTAACTGCAGTTACAGACGATGTGAGCCTGTGTGGATCTCAGTCAGCCTGAACATCTGGAGGCTGCAGTTTTACCCAACTGTTCTTTGGAACACTGTCAGACTGCAAGGAGATCATTAGTGAGCAGAACTTTTCAAGTCCAGCCACAAATCCTCAGTTGGATTGAGGTCTGGACTCCAGAACATCCACCTTGTTGTCTTTAAACCATCTCTGTGTAGCTTCAGCAAATCGTCTTGATGGAAAAAGATCTTCTCCAAGTCTCAGTTCTCTATCAGACTGTATCAGGTTCTCCTCCAGGACTTCTCTAGACTTTGCTGGATTCATTTATCCTCTACCTTTACAAGCCTTCCAGGACCTGCTGCTGAGGAACATCCTCACATGATGCTGCCACCACCATGCTTCACGTCATGATGCTGCCACCACCGTGCTTCATGTCATGATGCTGCCACCACCATGCTTCACGTCATGATGCTGCCACCACCATGTTTCACGTCATGATGCTGCCACCACCATGCTTCACATCATGATGCTGCCACCACCGTGCTTCACATCATGATGCTGCCACCACCATGCTCCACATCATGATGCTGCCACCACCATGTTTCACATCATGATGCTGCCACCACCATGCTTCACATCATGATGCTGCCACCACCGTGCTTCACACCATGATGCTGCCACCACCATGCTTCACACCATGATGCTGCCACCACCGTGCTTCACATCATGATGCTGCCACCACCGTGCTTCACATCATGATGCTGCCACCACCGTGCTTCACATCATGATGCTGCCACCACCATGCTTCACGTCATGATGCTGCCACCACCGTGCTTCACGCCATGATGCTGCCACCACCGTGCTTCACGCCATGATGCTGCCACCACCGTGCTTCACGCCATGATGCTGCCACCACCGTGCTTCACGTCATGATGCTGCCACCACCGTGCTTCACACCATGATGCTGCCACCGCCGTGCTTCACGTCATGATGCTGCCACCGCCGTGCTTCACGTCATGATGCTGCCACCACCGTGCTTCACGTCATGATGCTGCCACCACCGTGATTCACGTCATGATGCTGCCACCACTGTGCTTTACATCATGATGCTGCCACCACTGTGCTTCACGTCATGATGCTGCCACCACAGTGCTTTACATCATGATGCTGCCACCACCATGCTTCACGTCATGATGCTGCCACCACCGTGCTTCACATCATGATGCTGCCACCACCATGCATCATGATGCTGCCACCACCGTGCTTCACATCATGATGCTGCCACCACCGTGCTTCACGTCATGATGCTGCCACCACCGTGCTTCACATCATGATGCTGCCACCACCGTGCTTCACGTCATGATGCTGCCACCACCGTGCTTCACGTCATGATGCTGCCACCACCGTACTTCACGTCATGATGCTGCCACCACCGTGCTTCACGTCATGATGCTGCCACCACCGTGCTTCACGTCATGATGCTGCCACCACCGTGCTTCACATCATGATGCTGCCACCACCGTGCTTCACATCATTATGCTGCCACCACCGTGCTTCACATCAAGATGGTGCCACCACCATGCTTCACATCATTATGCTGCCACCACCGTGCTTCACGTCATGATGCCGCCACCACCGTGCTTCACGTCATGATGCTGCCACCACCGTGCCTCACATCATGATGCTGCCACCACCATGCTTCACATCATGACGCTGCCACCACCGTGCTTCACGTCATGATGCTGCCACCACCGTGCTTCATGTCATGATGCTGCCACCACCATGATTCACATCATGATGCTGCCACCACCATGCCTAGATTTTCAGTCGTTTCCTTCTTTAACCCGTCATTGTTTCAGTTTTCGTGAACTCTTTTCTATTTAGGATTTCTAATTTCGCCATTTTGAATCCCTTTATTTAAATAACAACAGATGCTGCATATATATCTGAATTCTTGACTGTGCTTTATTATAATTTCTTTATTTTGCCATTTTTAATCCTTCTAAATCATTTCCATTTCCATTCCCTCGCTGTGCCATTGGGAATCCCTCAGTCTTGCACCAGCAGAATGCAGGTTTTGCTAAATCCAGACTTGACAATGAGGCTCTTTGTGGCGCTGTTTTAGTGTTTCATTGTTTTACCGATTCGCTGTGTCTAAACCTGAATGTTTTCCTCCCTCAGTGTTTCAGTACTTCCATGTTTCGGTCTGATAATCCTCGGCTCAGTCTTAATTACTCCCTAATAATTAGAAAATCCTGATAATCTGCTGCTTAATCGAGGCAATTCGGCTGACTGACAGCACCCGCGCACACACTCAGCAGTTATCAGGCTTGTGGATGACTTTGAAGCAGATAATTCTCTGTGTCTCAACATCCTCTAATTACCAGCAGCTGAAAAATGCTGCGGGAGTCTGAATCAGCTCCTCTGGAAATTACAAGATACAAAGCTAATAATCACACTCACACACTGAGACGCTAATGCACTTGTGTGTCTGTATCAAGGCTTTTCTCAGTCAGCAGTGTGGATCTTCAGTCTCGATCAGATAAAAAACGCCAGACTGCACATTTAAAGGAACAGTCCAGTATTCAGGAAAGCCCTCTTCAGTGTCTCCCCGGAGATTTCTGCTGCTTGACCTCATAGAAAAGGCAAACGGTGCATGGAAATTTTAAATAATCAATATCTGAGTGAAACGGGCAGAAAACTGAAATAGAAAGTCAGATGTAAAATCTGACAGAGCCGATAAAACGTGTTCACTTCCCCTTGAAGTTTTCCTCTTTCATTGCTTTGCAACATTAAATCATGGTGAATTTAATTTGGCTTCCTGACAAGGAAACGACAAAGACACTGAAGATCTCTGGGAGTCCAGTTAAACCATCAGTAAGACCTGGAAGGACCTGGACCATGAGGACATCTGACTAGAGCAGGACGTCCTCAAAGACTGAGAGACCGAGCAGGAAGGAGACTAGTGAGGGAGGCCACCAAGACTCCTATGACTCCTCTGAAGGAGTTAGAAGAAGGAGACTAGTGAGGGAGGACACCAAGACTCCTATGACTCCTCTGAAGGAGTTAGAAGAAGGAGACTAGTGAGGGAGGCCACCAAGACTCCTATGACTCCTCTGAAGGAGTTAGAAGAAGGAGACTAGTGAGGGAGGACACCAAGACTCCTATGACTCCTCTGAAGGAGTTAGAAGAAGGAGACTAGTGAGGGAGGACACCAAGACTCCTATGACTCCTCTGAAGGAGCTAGAAGAAGGAGACTAGTGAAGGAGGACACCAAGACTCCTATGACTCCTCTGAAGGAGTTAGAAGAAGGAGACTAGTGAGGGAGGCCACCAAGACTCTATGACTCCTCTGAAGGAGTTAGAAGAAGGAGACTAGTGAGGGAGGACACCAAGACTCCTATGACTCCTCTGAAGGAGTTAAAGAAGGAGACTAGTGAGGGAGGACACCAAGACTCCTATGACTCCTCTGAAGGGGTTAGAAGAAGGAGACTAGTGGGGGAGGACACCAAGACTCCTATGACTCCTCTGAAGGAGTTAGAAGAAGGAGACTAGTGAGGGAGGACACCAAGACTCCTATGACTCCTCTGAAGGAGTTAGAAGAAGGAGACTAGTGAGGGAGGACACCAAGACTCCTATGACTCCTCTGAAGGAGTTAGAAGAAGGAGACTAGTGAGGGAGGCCACCAAGACTCCTATGACTCCTCTGAAGGAGTTAGAAGAAGGAGACTAGTGAGGGAGGCCACCAAGACTCCTATGACTCCTCTGAAGGAGTTAGAAGAAGGAGACTAGTGAAGGAAGCCACCAAGACACCTATGACTCCTCTGAAGGAGTTACTAGGAGACTAGTGAGGGAGGACACCAAGACTCCTATGACTCCTCTGAAGGAGTTAGAAGAAGGAGACTAGTGAAGGAAGCCACCAAGACACCTATGACTCCTCTGAAGGAGTTACTAGGAGACTAGTGAGGGAGGACACCAAGACTCCTATGACTCCTCTGAAGGAGTTAGAAGAAGGAGACTAGTGAAGGAGGATCTAGATCTGGATCTGGATCTTGGTCTGTCCCACCTGTCACTCAAAGCATTTAGACCCTTAATTATACATAACTTTTAGCCTGAATGTAATTTTAACAGATGAGCTGTATAAAGATTCACACCTTTGTCTTGAGCAGATAAATTAGCTGATTTTGTTCCAGGCTGTGAACACGTTACCTTCTGCTGTAAAGTTGGACATTTAACATGGACGTCTATGGAGACTGACTCGTTTTCGGAGGCAGCCTCTTGTGGCCGTTCAAGGAAGTGCAGCTGTTCTGACTGAAAGCTAATCCAGGAGTTAATCACCTGGAGGGGACATTTTACTAATGCATGGACTGAAGCTACCTGAGACTGTCCTCACAACAGTCTATCATCTGGATTTACATAAAAACCAGCCTCACACAATCGAATACGCAGCGATTCAGTCGATGAATACCAGCTGATGCACCATTGAGGGGTCAGACTCTCCCTCAGACGCTGACATTGGCGTCGACCTTTATTTTTTTTAGCGATTTTCCGCATAAAACGTTGGACTGCAGGACCTTTTATGCATCGTAATGTATTTAAACACTTTCAAAGACCACAGCCTTGCGACGGCAGCCCTGAACGCCTCCTCTCCTAATGAAAACTGATGGATTCTGACAACCAAACGAAGGGCGTCTGACGTGTTTTCCCCCCTCATACCGCCACCTGCTGCCTCAACCACACATTAGCAGGACCGGCCCCGCCAGAAAGGCCACATGAATGAATAAATAAGCAGGAGTCCCAGCAGCAGGAACCCAAAGCAAACAGTCTGCAGATCCTGAGAAGGTTCAAACTGGCTGTTTCGAGAGCAGCCTGGGAGACGGACACACAAACAGCCGGCCCGGCGGTCCGGCTATAAAAACCCATTAGTAATCACTCCTCGACTCTCAGCGGCTCTTTGCGCCCAAACGACTTCCATCCAGCCAATCTGCATAAATCTGCATTAATGGACGATTTTCCCTCCGTAGAAAACAAATGTGCTTAAAAAAAGAAGAGGCCTCCTTATCAGCCGGCTGTAGAGGAGGCGGCAGACGGCGGCTTCTATTAGCAGCATGAATCAGGAGTCTTAAATAAACCCTAAGAAGCTCTGAATGCATCCTGATGGTGGCGCTGGAGGGCAACAGCTGCAGCGCCGCTTTAAATATAGATTAAATACTGGACCTCAGACTGATGTCCGTTACATTTCCACACTCTTTCTCCCCAGAGGACGAACCAGTTTCATTAATTCACCACCGACCTGCACTGTAAAAAAAGAAATCTTTAAATAAACTGTGATAATCTGCAGCAAAGGTGCCAAAAAAACACATTAAAACCTTAATTACTGAACAAACTACGGCTAATATCTGTAAAATAATACGTTTATTTGTAAACTATTTAATACAGACATCATCTGCAGTTTTCTTTTTTCAGTTAAAATGTAGATTAATATTTTTTTACAGTGATTTTACTGCACGTTATCTGTAATTCAACGAAACAGGGAAAATAACAATTAAGCTAATATTTCTTTTAAATAAAGGCAAATATGTAAAAGAACAAATATTTTTTGCTGATTTAACTGCACTAAAAATAGTGCAATTTTACAATAAAAACAAAAAATAGGAAGTTATGATTTATAGAAATATTGATTTTTCCAGTTTTGTTCTATTTTTTGTTTGTTGTTAAAGTCAACATGTAAACTGATGATTTATTATTTATTTTATTATCATTTTAACAAAACTGGAAAATTCTGTATAATAGCAATAATAAAAATCACTTACTATTTTTAAATTCTTAATATTTTTTAATATATTCTTAATTTTTCGTACTTTTTGTCAATAATAGCAATCATCTGTAAAATAACTAAATATTTTGCTGTTTTAAACACAGTAAAATGGTGTAATTCTACAGTCAAATTTAAAAGGACTAATTACCATTTATAAAAACACCGATTGTAATGGGGTTTTTTTGTGCAGTCAACATGTAAATTAATAATTTTATTACTTTGATTTTAATACATATATTCTGTAATTTAACCAAAAAGGGAAAATATAATTAAATTAAAGAATTAAAGAATATTTCTTTTAATTAATGGCAAATACCAATATTTTTTGCTGATTTAACTGGGCTTAAAAAAATAGTGTAATTTTAAAATAAGGCAAAAAATAAATAAATTATGATTTATAAAAATAAATCTATATATCGACAGCTTTGTCCGTTTTGTGTAAACTAATAATTTTATCTGTATTTTAACAAAACAGGGAAATTCTGTAAAACAACAATAATAAAAATGCCTGACATTATAAACTCCTTAATATACATGAATTTTCTTTTAAATAAAAGTAAATATCTGTAAAATAATTAAATATTTTGCTGTTTTAAACACAATAATTCCCCAGTCAGACTTAAAATGACTAATTACATTTATAAAAACACATTTTAATGTTTTTTTCTGTGCAGTCAACATGTAAATGAATCCTTTTCTCTGGCTAATTTAACAAAACGTAGAAAACATATAAAATATCCGCTTTTATTATTTCAGTATTTACCATCTTTCAATCATTAATACATCGAATTGATCTTTTAAATACCTGTAAAAACACATATTAATTTATCTGATTTAATTATATTACAACTGTGTAATTTAACAGTCACACATTGTAAAAGAATGAGTTATGACTTATAAAAATACTGGTTTTTGATGTGGACGTTACATTTAACATGTAAATTAAGTTTTACGTGGTTTTACTGGTTGATTATCTTCATTTTTTACAGTGTGGCGTCACGGCCGAGGTGAACCGACCCAGACTGCAGTCATCTGATAAGACTCTCCTCTTTTCTCTGAGCCTCCTTGTGGGAGAAACAAACCCTCAGATCTCGAACTCCGCAGCAGAAACCCTTCTCCACGCCGCCGTCCTGTTGCCACGGCGACCCCGACCCGGATAAGCAGCTGGGAAGCGGCGGCGTGATGGATGGGTGTGTGGAGCTCCCAAAGTAAACGCTCTTTAATCTGGTGTTTGTTTGCAGGCTCCGCAGAGTGAAACGTAACCAACAACCTCGCCAAGCCGACGTGTCGCGTCAACACGAGCCCATCAATCACACGAGCACCGAAAACACCGCCGGCAACAGGTGGCGTTTAAAGGTGCAGCCGCTAACCTTCCTCACCCCTCAGTAAAAACTACAACGAAGAGTAACACCAGCACATTCTCCCAGGTAACTTTTCACTGAACCGAAACCCGTCCCACGCTGTCAGAAACAACCCATGAAAACCTAAAAAATCTGGCAGCAAGGCGACAAAAACATGTTGAAAATGGTGGAATACTGTAAAAATAGTGTCAAAAAAGCAAATCGTCCTCACTGTTTCGCTTCATTGACCCTTTTTTCATTATTTTAGTTTTGTTCTGCACCACAGAAAACAGTAAAAGTAAAGAAAAAAGTGGCCACTCAATTAAAGGTTTGTTGTACCAGTAAATTACATCTCATCTTGAACAAGTTAGCGCTACCCGGAGGTCATTAACCACCACAGAAGTCTTGAAGAAGTCATGGTGCCCGTTAGAAGTTAAACCCCCAAAATGCTCTCTGCATCGCTACAGTATTAAACTCAAAGGAGCAGTAGTCTTCCATCTGATTAAACAGTAAGAGGCTGCTACCAACATATGTGAGCACTAGTCAGAGGTCATTACTGCAACACAAATGTCTTGAAGAAGTCATGGTGCCCGTTGCTAGCTAAACCCCCCACAATGCTCTGTGCGTTGCAACAGTGTTAAACTCAAACAAACTGTTGGCTTTCCATCTGATTAAACAGTAAGAGGCTGCTAATAACATGAGTGAGCGCTACTCAGAGGTCATTAACCAACACAGATGTCTTTGTCATGGTGCCCATTGCTAGCTAAACCCTCACAGTGCTCTCTGCATTGTTACAGCATTAAACTGAAACAAACAGTAGTCTTCCATCTTAACAGTAAGAGTCTGCTACCAACATATGTGAGCGCTAGTCAGAGGTCATTAACTGCTACACAAGTCTTGAAGAAGTCATGGTGCCCGTTGCTAGCTAAACCCCAGCAGTGCTCTCTGTGCCGCTACAGTGTTAAACTTAAACAAATTGTTGGCTTTCCATCTGATTAAACAGTAAGAGTCTGCTAACATGAGTGAGCGCTACCTGGAGGTCATTAACCACCACACAAGTCTTTGTCATGGTGCCCATTTACTAACTAAACCCCCACAATGCTCTTTGTGTCACTACAGTATTAAACTGAAACTGCAGTCTTCCATCTTATGAAACAGTAAGAGGCTGCCAATAACACGAGTGTTCCAGCCTGTTGGCATTAACCGCCACAGAAGTCTTAGTCATGGTGCCCCTTTACTAGCTAAATCCCAATGCTCTCTGCTTGCCGTCATGAACTGCCTGTAGTCTGAGTGACGCCTCCTCTGGTCTCTACAGTATCAAACAGTAAGAGGCTCCCCCTGGTGGAACATCAAAGCACCACAGCTATATGCATGACCTTCTTCTTCTTATATGTATCAAGTAAATTATTAACCACAGTTCATTGATTATCGGTTAATCATCAGTGAAATGAACCATCTTTGTACTGTTTTGATCTAAAACATTGAAATACACACTGTGGGGACATGTGACTCTGATAAAGGGCTCATCTGGAATAAGTAAGTGCTACCTGGAAGTCATTAACCACAGAAGTCTTTGTCATGGTGGCTCAGTGCTAGCTAAACCCCCACAATGCTATCTGCTTTTTTTTTACAGTATTAAACTCAAACAAACTGCAGTCTTTCATCTGATTAAACAGTAAGAAGTTGCTAATAACATGAGTGAGCGCTACCCGGAAGTCATTAACCACCACACAAGTCTTTGTCATGGTGCTTGTTGCTAGCTAAATTCCCACAATGCTCTCTGCATTGCTACAGCATTAAACTCAAACAAACTGTTGGTTTTCACCTGATTAAAACAGTAAGATGCTGCTACCAACAGAAGTGAGCGCTAGTCAGAGGTCATTAACCAACACAGAAGTCTTGAAAAAGTCATGGTGCCCATTGCTAGCTAAACCCCCCACAATGCTCCCTGCATTGCTACAGCATTAAACTCAAACAAACTGTTGGTTTTCACCTGATTAAAACAGTAAGAGGCTGCTACCAACATAAGTGAGCGCTAGTCAGAGGTCATTAACCGCTACATAAGTCTTTGTCATGGTGCCCCTTGCTAGCTAAACCCCCACAATGTTGTATGTGTCACTACAGTATTAAACTCAAACTGCAGCCTTTCAGCTCACTGAACAGTAAGACGCTCCACCTGGTGGCACAACCAGGTACTACAACTAACCTGCAACACATTTTTGGGCATGTCTGACCTTCATCTTCTGCCTCATCGGTTAATATATTTTCTAATCTTTTAAATTACCAACCGATATTTAACCAGTTCAACACAAACAGAGGCCATGAGTTGTAAACTAACAGTGTTTCAGTCGTGAAGAATCCAAACGTCCCTCTGAGCCAGATATTGGGAGTCTGAGCAGGAAGCCTGAGTGTGGAGGAGGAGGAGAAGATGAGTGCTGTGATTAGTTACTGCGATAATGATGCAAGTAGAAGCAACAGAACCGCGTCACTCCAGCTCCTTCCGTCACGTTCATCACACGAGACGACGCCGCGCCATTTAACGTCCGCGGACTTTCAAACCCAGCTACTTCCTCTCCTCCTCGCTTCGCTCTGACAGATCTTTTATCTCTTCCTCTCGCTCATATTCCATTTTCTGACTGATGTGCACCTCATCTCGCCTGCCTGAAAGCGGGTCGGGTTACCATGACAACTGGCTAATGTCAGCTACACCACGTCCGCGATCGCATCTTTTGGCTCGTCTGCACGTCGGAGGAGGCGTCTTCCTAACGTGCACCGTCTTCGGCGTCTCACCCGTCGGTCTTCAGGCCGTCTTCCCCCGCAGCAGCTCCCGGGTGTTTTCGGCGGCCCGCGCCAAACCGTCGGCCGTCAGCGCATCCTCCAGACTCCTCCTGGCCTGGTACACTTTCATTTCCTGCTCCCTGAACACAAACACACAAAAACACAGGGCTCTCAGGACGTCTCGCTCCAACTCCACAGTCTGCTGGTTTGCCGTGATTCAGCATCGAGAGCAGATCAGTCCGCATGAGCAAAATTAAACACTTTTAAAGTCGGTGCAGGTTTATCAGCCACCGCAGACCAAACCTGCACCTGAAGCACTCAGTCTTAATGTAGCCACACGGAACAGAAAATACAAACATCAAATGGATTAAAACTTATTTCCAGTGTGTTTAAAACAACCTGAGTTGACCAAAGTGGTGAACAAGTTTCAGCAACAAAATTATGCAAACATCTTAGAAGGTGCAACATTGGATGCAGTAAAAGCATCGTCTCAGTCAGTCTGAACATCTGGAGGCTGCAGTTTTACCTCCTTCTTCTTTATAAAGCTGCTAAACTCTGTCAGGTTCCACAGGAATCATAAATGAACAGAACTTTTTCAAGTCCAGACTCTAATCCTCAGTTGGATTGAGGTCTGGACTCCAGAACATCCACCTTGTTGTCTTTAAACCATCTCTGTTTGCTTCGACTCATTGTCTTGATGGAAACTGATCTTCTCCAGGTCTCAGTTCTCTATCAGCTGCATTAGGTTGTCCTCCAGGACGTCTCTAGACTTTACTGCATTTATTTACCCTCAACCTTTACAAGCCTTCCAGGACCTGCTGCTGAGAAACATCATGATGCTGCCACCACCATGCTTCAGGGTGGAGATGGTGTGTTTGTGATTGTGACTCCTTCAGAGGAGTCATAGGAGTCTTGGTGGCCTCCCTCACTGGTTTCCTTCTTGTGTCTCCTTCAGAGGAGTCATAGGAGTCTTGGTGGCCTCCCTCACTGGTTTCCTTCTTGTATCTCCTTCAGAGGAGTCATAGGAGTCTTGGTGGCCTCCCTCACTAGTCTCCTTCTTGTAATTCCTTCAGAGGAGTCATAGGAGTCTTGGTGTCCTCCCTCACTAGTCTCCTTCTTGTGTCTCCTTCAGAGGAGTCATAGGAGTCTTGGTGGCCTCCCTCACTGGTTTCCTTCTTGTGTCTCCTTCAGAGGAGTCATAGGAGTCTTGGTGGCCTCCCTCACTAGTCTCCTTCTTGTAACTCCTTCAGAGGAGTCATAGGAGTCTCGGTGTCCTCCCTCACTAGTCTCCTTCTTTTAACTCCTTCAGAGGAGTCATAGGAGTCTTGGTGGCCTCCCTCACTAGTCTCCTTCTTCTAACTCCTTCAGAGGAGTCATAGGAGTCTTGGTGTCCTCCCTCTCTAGTCTCCTTCCTGCTCGGTCTCTCAGTCTTTGAGGACGTCCTGCTCTAGTCAGATGTCCTCATGGTCCAGGTCCTTCCAGGTCTTAATGATGGTCTAACTGGACTCCTAGAGATCTTCAGGACCTTAAATGTTCTGGTTTCATCTCCTGACTGATGATGTTCAACAACCTTCTCTCAGAGGTTCTTGGAGGTTCTTTAGTCTTCATGGTCTAGTTCTATCCAGGAGTCCTGATCCTCCAGGGACTTTTACATGAAAGAGTCCCTTTTTTTGTAATTTTTTGTCCAAAAACCCAAAATAAATTGACGATAATTAAATGTTGACAAGCAGTAAAAAGGAGGGTGAATACTTTTTTATACTGAAAGCTGTATATGAGCAAATCTGGAAGGTAGTATGATCCTGATTTAGGGGCTCTTTAAAGCAGATGTTTGCTTCTCTTTAGCCAAAGACAGATTCAGCCTCATCGTCCATCTGAGGCTGAATCTGGATCAACAAAGAGCCGCAGAGCGATAAGACAAGACAAGACGTGGCCACGGTGGGCGAAGTTATCAGCTTCTGTTGCAGCCAAAAGAGACGAAAAACGAACGGAAGGAGGAAAAAGGTGAAGACGAGGAGGAATGAGAGCGATTTAGGATGACAAGCACATTCAACTGGGGAGAGAGGGGAGGGAAGAGGGAGAGAATGGGAAATTAATGGAGGGGAGAGATAAGAGGAGGAGGAAGGTTTGGGGGGGATGGAGTGGAAGTCGGGAGGAGATATAAGAGGAGACAGTGAAGGAGGAGGAGGAGGAGGAGGGGAAAGATGAAGATGGAAAAACGAGGAGGGAGGAGGGACGCGTGATTGGAAAGACGGAAGGAGGGAGGAGGTAATGGAGGGAGGAGACGAGGAAAGGAGAAGAGGAAATAGAGAAGAGGAAAGAGGGCGTGAAGCATCCAGTGATGTATCCCAGTGATTCTGCTGTAATGGCTTCGGCCAGCTGTTCTCTACCGGACACACACTCACGCATGGATGAAACACACACACCCACGGTCGGCTGAGGCGTGTCCACAGCGCCTCCTGCTGGCAGACCGGAGGAACTGCAGCCGGGTTTTATGATGGAGTCTGATCTTTAAATCACAGCCAGGAGGACGGAAGAGGTCACCGGTAGAAAACACAGCAGCATTGAAAAGTAAGGTTTTTCATATTTTATTGCTTTAGTTAATCAATAAAATCACTGACAGCTGATTTGTAATAAGCTAATATGTTGTATAACTGCATAACAATCTATATATAATCTATATTAGTGCTGTTGGTATGTCTGTTTCTTGTTATGTGATGTTTCTACGCTGCCAATCTCCCCACTGTGGCGTTAATAAAGGCTTTTCTAATCACACCTTATTCAGAATTCACTATTATACTAATTAATTAGCGTATATTGTGGATATTTTTAAACATTTTTGTGAATTTTAGTTTGATATAGCAATTATTTTCTGAGATACCCATCAACCCAATTTTATCACATTTTTATTTCGCACATCTCTCGTTAATTTTTTCGGACAATTTCTGCTTAATTACTTCTGATTTGCCTAAAATTATTTAGTATAGAATACGGATATTTATAAAGACATCTGTGAAATTTTAGTTTCATAGATCAAACGCGATTTTAGTACATCCTACTGTGTTTTGCAGACGTCAATGTCCCTCCAATGTTAGGCAGCAACCACTTCAGATTATAACTCGTTTAATAATAAATTATTCTAGGAACCTTGTCTTTCATGAACTCATTTTTGGGGCCAGATATGCCAAGCAGGTTGGGCGGACACAGCATGGGATATCTGGAGATTTTACAACAATCTGCTGTATTTGGAGGACATCAATGGACCTCTAAAGTCCGCAGTGGCTGTTTCAGATCCAACTTGTTTCGTGATAAATTAATCTAGGAACTTTGTCTTTTGTCCACTCTTTTTTGCACCAGATAATCCAACCAGAGTGGGCGGACACAGCACGTGATATCTGGAGATTTTAGAACAATCTGCAGGGTTTGGGGGGCAGCAGTGGACCTGTTAAGTCTGGCAGCAACCACTTCAGTTTATAACTAATTTAATAATAAATTATTCGACAAACCTTGTCTTTTATCAACTCTTTCTTGGGCCAGATAAGCCAAGCAGAGTGGGCGGACACAGCATGGGATATCTGGAGATTTTAGAACACTCTACTGTCTTTTGCAGACCATCAATTAACCTCCAAAGTTTGGCAGCAACCACTGCAGATTACAACTCGTTTAATAATAACTTATTCTAGGAACCTTGTCTTTTATCAATTTTTGGGGGGAGCAGATATACCAAGCAGATTGCATGGACACAGCACGGGATATCTGGAGATTTTAGAACATCCTACTGTGTTTTGCAGACCATCAATGAACCTCTTAAGTCCGGCAGCAACCACTTCATATTATAACTTGTTTATTAATGAATTATTCCAGGAACCTTGTCTTTTATCAACTCTTTTTTGGGCCCAATAACCCAAGCAGAGTGGGCGGACACAGCGCGGGATATCTGGAGATTTTAGAACCATTTACAGCATTTTGGGAGGCCGCAGTGGACCGGCCGCAACTACTTCACATTATAACTCGTTTTGTAATGAATTATTCTAGGAACCTTGTCTTTTTGGGGGGGCCAGATATACCAAGCAGGTTGGGCGATATCTGGAGATTTTAGAACAATTTACTGTTTTTGGAGGACATCAATGGACCTCTAAAGTCTGGCAGTGACTGTTTCAGATTCTAACTTGTTTAGTGATAAATTATTCTAGGAACCTTGTCTTTTGTCAACTCATTTTTGGGCCCGATAAGCCTAACAGGTTGGGCGGACACAGCACGGGATATCTGGAGATTTTAGAACAATTTACAGCTTTTCAGGGCTGCAGTGGACCTCTAAAGTCAGGCAGCGACTACTTCATTTATAGCTCCTTTAATAATAAGTTAGAAAGGTGCAGATGATGGAAAATCTCTTTGGACAGCCTCTAATAAAAACGTAATCTGTTCCGAGCACGATTCACTTTCTTGTGCACAATTTACAAATTTAGGTCACCGAGGCTCAGAAAGCAACTTTCCTCACTTGAGGCCACAAAAGTCAAACACCGGACATGTCTAAATGCTAGAAACGCAATGTAAAGAGACGTAAAACCAGCGACCTGACGCAGTAATGTCAGCTATGCAGCCACCAGAAGCTGCCGGTCAAACCAGGCCGAGCAGGAAAATCCTTGAACACGTGGATTTAAAGGAAACGTTTTGTTAAACCAGCTTTTCATTTCCAATATCAAGAATGTTCTACGAGGTGAAAAGAGAGATTTGAAGAGCGCTCGTGCCAATTAAAGTTCTCAAAAGTCTCCACGAGGATTCGAGGTTCAAGCAGGAAACAGAAACTGTGAACAAATCCCCTCTGAAAACTTCCCTTCATGTACAAATAAAGGATATGGAGCCAGAAGGATTTTGTGTTTTTCAGTGATTGTAAGTCTGTTTGTTTGCAGCAAACATCACAGATATTCTCAGGAAGCGTCACAGAGAATCTAAAAATATGTTTTTGATTAAATTACGACGCGGAGAAGAAGCACTAATTACAACTAAGAGGGTTTTAAAGAGCCTTAATTGCCTTCTTCAGCTGATTCGTCTCTTTCACCCCATAATATTAAGAACAGCCCCGTTCGAAATGAGTCCTCAGAGCTTCAGCGTTCATCAGAGTTTAACTGGAACAAACAGCAAAGTGTCCCAGAATGCTTCGATTAGCATGTTAGCAGAGGAGGAACCGCATTCTGTTGGACCATTTCAAGGCTTTTATAGCATAAAATATGAATATTTATGGAGACGTTTGTCAAATTTTAGCTTCATATATCAAAGACTTTGCAAGATAATTCTTTTTAAAGCCGCCCATCGACTGATATTTGATCTACTTGTCCGATATTCCAGATTTCAGGTTTTCATCTTTAATAGTTCCTCAGATGTTACAGGCGGTATTTTTGTTCCTAATTATCTCGGTAGGTATTTGATATATGAAGGTCAAACTTCACAGATGCCATTTTAAACATCCAGAGTTGATGATGTTAAGGTTTCAGGTGAATCAGAGACGCTCCAGCAGAAGGTTCCTGGTGATTTAAGGTGGACTCGCCGTGTTAAACCTCACCTGATGTGTTCGTCGGTAACGGTGAAGGCTTTGCAGAGCGGCTGGCTCGTGTTCAGCCAGATCGCCGGGTTCTTCTCAGCAGCTACAGACGTCTGTCCGGTGATCGGAGCCGAGCTCATGTGCAGGGCGCTGGCGATGGCCGACAGCAGGGTGTCGTCGCCGGAGTCCGGGCCGACGCCTGGGGGGCAGAACCAGAACCAGAGGTGAGGATCGGGGCTCAGAGAGAGTTCACGGGATCACCTTGGAGACTCACTCTGGAGGTCTTTGGGGAGGTCCATGGTCCGGAGAACCTGTTCTGTCACATCCGAGCACCGAAGACCTTTCAGCCTCTTCTCCCAGAACAGCTGCAGAGACACAGAGTTCAGCTTAGCGTCATTCGTTAGCCTCAGCCTGTTATTTCATCTGTTACTAAAGCAGGAAGTGAACAGAGCACATCATGAAGCCGTTGTTTCCACTGTTTCTCTCCTGATACCTCAGCTCCCTCTAGTGGCTGCTGTCGCCATGACAACCCAGCATCCTCCTCACCGTCCCCCTCAGCTCCAGCTGGCCCTCGGGCGTCACCATGGCGACGCAGCGGATGCGTCTGTTTGCGTCTCACCTGTCTCGGCTGCTCGGTCGCTCTCTGCAGGTCCATCTTCACCTTGTTGCCGGGGTGATTCGTGACCTTGGTGACGGGCTGTTTGAAGATGGACGCCGTCTGTCGGATGGGCAGCGCCGTGTTCAGGTCCGGTTTGCCTCCCTGGACGACAAAACAAAAGAAGATCTGCTGCTGTGCTTCGTTTCCCTCCTCCCTAGTTCCTTCCTGTCTTCCTACTTTCCCTCCCTCCCACCCTTCACTCCTCTCTTCCTTCCTCACATCCTTCCTTTCTTCCTTCACTTGTCCTTTCCTTCCTTCCTTCCCTGCTTCCTGGTCTGCTTTACCTTCCTACAGGTGAGAAACAGAACGACAGAGTGTGCATTTAAAGGGTTAAACTGAGCCGAGACAACAACAGGAAGTGAGTCTGCGCTCCAAAGTAATGATGTGTGAAAAGCAGCAGCAGCAGCGAGTTGCAAACTGTGTCAACACAACAACACACAACAACACACAACAACACAACAACACACAACAACACAACAACACACACACTGCTGCGTTATTTACTGAAGCATGTAGATGTTGGTCAAACTCAAACCTCAGCTGCAGAACTCTGGTTTTTACTGACAAAACTACATAAAACTCAGTCCTATTTATTCAAAAACACTTTATCTGCTTCACAGTAGATTCTCTGGTTTAAATGGTAAAAAATGTCTCATGTTTAAAATAAGGTCACATGATACCCAGGACCTATAGAAGTGCACAGCAGCCACCTGGTTTACAGGTTTACAGTGTTTATAAGAAGTGTTCACCTGCTAGGAAGTTTTCTCCTTCAGTTGCTTTTCAACATTGAATCTAAAAAACAATGTAAATATGAAATATAAAAAATATAAAATATAAAATAAGTGATTGCATCAGTGTTCACCTCCATTTAAATGACTAATTGAACTCAGGTGCAAGCACCATGCTTCACAGGGAGGATGGTGAGTTTGTGATGATGTTCAGTATTTGGTGTCCAACAAACATATCATCTAGTCTGATGGACTAAAACCTCCATCCTGGTCTCCTCAGACCAAAAAACCTTCTTCCAGGTGACTTCAGAATCTCCTCATGTCTTGGAGTCTTGGTGTCCTCCGTCACTAGTCTCCTTCTTGTAACTCATTCAGAGGAGTCATAGGAGTCTTGGTGGCCTCCCTCACTAGTCTCCTTCTTCTAACTCATTCAGAGGAGTCATAGGAGTCTTGGTGGCCTCCCTCACTAGTCTCCTTCTTCTAACTCCTTCAGAGGAGTCATAGGAGTCTTGGTGGCCTCCCTCACTAGTCTCCTTCTTCTAACTCCTTCAGAGGAGTCATAGGAGTCTTGGTGTCCTCCCTCACTAGTCTCCTTCTTCTAACTCCTTCAGAGGAGTCATAGGAGTCTTGGTGGCCTCCCTCACTAGTCTCCTTCTTCTAACTCCTTCAGAGGAGTCATAGGAGTCTTGGTGTCCTCCCTCACTAGTCTCCTTCTTCTAACTCCTTCAGAGGAGTCATAGGAGTCTTGGTGTCCTCCCTCACTAGTCTCCTTCTTCTAACTCCTTCAGAGGAGTCATAGGAGTCTTGGTGGCCTCCCTCACTAGTCTCCTTCTTCTAACTCCTTCAGAGGAGTCATAGGAGTCTTGGTGTCCTCCCTCACTAGTCTCCTTCTTCTAACTCCTTCAGAGGAGTCATAGGAGTCTTGGTGTCCTCCCTCACTAGTCTCCTTCTTCTAACTCCTTCAGAGGAGTCATAGGAGTCTTGGTGTCCTCCCTCACTAGTCTCCTTCTTCTAACTCCTTCAGAGGAGTCATAGGAGTCTTGGTGTCCTCCCTCACTAGTCTCCTTCTTCTAACTCCTTCAGAGGAGTCATAGGAGTCTTGGTGTCCTCCCTCACTAGTCTCCTTCTTCTAACTCCTTCAGAGGAGTCATAGGAGTCTTGGTGTCCTCCCTCACTAGTCTCCTTCTTCTAACTCCTTCAGAGGAGTCATAGGAGTCTTGGTGGCCTCCCTCACTAGTCTCCTTCTTCTAACTCCTTCAGAGGAGTCATAGGAGTCTTGGTGTCCTCCCTCACTAGTCTCCTTCTTCTAACTCCTTCAGAGGAGTCATAGGAGTCTTGGTGGCCTCCCTCACTAGTCTCCTTCTTCTAACTCCTTCAGAGGAGTCATAGGAGTCTTGGTGGCCTCCCTTTCTAGTCTCCTTCTAGTAACTCCTTCAGAGGAGTCATAGGAGTCTTGGTGTCCTCCCTCTCTAGTCTCCTTCCTGCTCGGTCTCTCAGTCTTTGAGGACGTCCTGCTCTAGTCAGATGTCCTCATGGTCCAGGTCCTTCCAGGTCTTAATGATGGTCTAACTGGACTCCTAGAGATCTTCAGGACCTTAAATGTTCTGGTTTCATCTCCTGACTGATGCTGTTCAACAACCTTCTCTCAGAGGTTCTTGGAGGTTCTTTAGTCTTCATGGTCTAGTTCTATCCAGGAGTCCTGATCCTCCAGGGACTGGACCTTCCAGATCCAGGAGTCTTTATCCTCCAATCACTGACCTCAGAAGATCCATTTACTACTTCTAGAACCAACTGGCTGCACCTGAGTTTATATGAGTCACTTTAAAGAGGCTCCATACTGATGCAATCACTTACTTTCTCTTTCATATCGGAGCACAATGATGGTGAAGTAGCTCAGATTATTTTATCTCTAAATGGGTCAAAGGTACAGTCCAAGTATCTGATCCCAGACTTGCTCCATCATCATCAGCCCAGATGTCTTTCCTGCACCCAGAGGATGAATTCTTCAGATTTCAGTGACCTTCAAATGAACATATCGTACATTCTTCAAGCTCAGCAGTTAAACCCCAACATGTTGTCTGACGGCCTCTAAGGGAGGCCAGCAGGACCTTCTGGGTTACTGTAGGTCATGAAGGTCATGTGAGAGTCTGTAAACAGAAAACTACAACTGAAGGTCAAAGACTTCCTCCTTGTCTTTAACCCTTCAGCTCCTTCCTGGGTTGCGTCTGATTTTTGCCACTGTGGGTGTGTTTTATGACTGCTGTGAGTCATATTTTTGGGTTTGGGGGAACCAAATCAAAGTCCTCCTGACGTAAATCATTAACGGTGATAAACGAGCTCGACTGAAGGCGAGAGGAAGGTGAGGTAGCGGTTGGAGGAGGACGGACTTCCTCTGAGGTGGTGAAAACAAAACTAGAGAGGTTTCTTTTCTCGATGCTCTGCTGTGTGGGCGACGCTGCTGTTATCTTTGGTGCAACGACGGCGACGAAGGAGCACCGAACATATCAGCACACACACTAACACACACACACACACACACACACACACACACACACAGCATTGTGATAGTTGTGGGTGGAGCTTATCACTGCAGGAACACTGGTCCGGCTGTTAGCGAAGGTTAAACCACAACATGGAAGATCCTGGGTTCTTATTGGCTGTCAGGCAACTTTAAAATCATATAATAGTCATTAAAAATCAATTTTACGACACTGTCTGTCTGATTATCTCTGATTTTCCTGACCTTTCAAAGCATGAATCTGGATATTATGAAGATACTTGTGTAATTTT
This sequence comes from Dascyllus trimaculatus, assembly GCA_024666655.1. Classification (NCBI taxonomy): domain Eukaryota; kingdom Metazoa; phylum Chordata; class Actinopteri; family Pomacentridae; genus Dascyllus; species Dascyllus trimaculatus. The sequence goes on from CM045460.1 coordinate 31,201,536, forward strand.
AGCGTCATATGTCGAATACTTTCCAAAAAATCGCTTGTCAACTCACTCTGTTTAGGTACCTTCGTCTTATGAGTTTGAGGCTCTTTGAATGACAACATCTGAGGAATTATGAAAGATAAAGACCTGAAATCTTCACTGTTATTTCTCATCATGTCGTTGATTCAGAATCTGTAATATCGGACAAGTACATCAAATATCGCTCAGAATGATTAAAGCTGAGTCGTCTGCATAGAAACGATTTTTAAATGACAAATTTAAAGTTAAGTGGCAACTGCAGGAGCAAAGAAAACCATCTCTGATTTACCTGAAACTTTTCTCTTATAAAATATGGATATTTACAAGGATATCAGTGAAATTTTAGCTTTATATGTCAAATATTTTCCGAAATAAATCTTTTGAAAATTTGCCCGTCGACCCACTTTCAGCAGGGCTTTATTGAAATTTGAGTGTGTTTGAACGACAACATCTCAGGAACTATTAAAGATAAAAACCTGAAATCTTCTCTGTTGTTTCTCATCATGTCATTGATTCAGAATCTGGAATATTGGACAAGCAGATCAAATGATCTCTGATTGCGGCTGAGTTAAAATACGAAAAAAAACAAATCCGTCATAAAAAATCATATTTTTTAGCACAAATTAACAAAAGAATTCACAACGCAGACGTCAACTAGTGATATTTTCTGATCCATATATACTTTGCTTTTTAATTTACTGGCTTTTAAGCTAAGCTGCGCTTTCCCGGCATGGTGTAGGACGTCACTCTGGATATATTCAGCCAACAGTTTCAATGGGAGGGACCTACGTGCACATGAGGCCAAATCAGCTACCAGAACAGGAGAAACTTAGATCACGACCCACACATCACAATATCTTTACATAACGGTGGCAGTTTGTGGGTTTTTAATGCTGTGTTTGTGTTCTAAATCTTGCGTATTGCATCTTTAAATCAGTTAGTTTTCACCAGTCTGCTAACTGGACGAGTAGCTACGCCGCCTGAGTCAGGTTTGGTCTAATGTCCGTCAGCTGACCCAGGTTGGAAGTCCATGCAAATTTAATTAAATGAACTCCACATCATGCTAATGAGTTCTGTCTGGTCACAGTGAGGGTTTCTCAGAGATGCTGCAGCAGGAAGAAGTGAAACATGATGCTGACTGTGCAAAACAAACCCATATCAGACAAGTCCGAGTCAAGTACCCACAAGGCAAAGGACACCCGGGCGAATCCGAGTTAGGACAAACAACAGGGACGGTTAAGTTCTGAAACTGACCAACGTGAGTCTGATTCAAGTCACGACGCCCACAGGACGAGTCAAGGCTACCAAACTGAAAGACTCAACAACCCAGGAGACGAGTCCACGTCAAAACGTCCGCCGAACCGAGACACGAGTCAAAGTGACAGAAAAATGACTCCTGTGTGGAAACGTCCTCAAAGCCGAGACGAGTCCAAGTCTAAACACTTGTGAGACAGTAGAGGGTCAAAATAAGACTGAGGCAAACCGAAAGTCCGAGTCAGAACACCCAGGAGACAAGTCGAAACCAAAACTCTGACAGACGTGGACGACCTAAAGGCCAGTAACCCACAGACAGGAGACAATCCTTAAGGCGTTGTGGGCGTGTATAGATTCTACAGATACAACCAGCTGCACAGGAGAGTCCAAACAAACTACGAAAACTACAAGTTCATGGGAGTCTTGTTGTTTTTGCTCCTGTGTGCACATAAAGTCGATTTTAGATCATTTTAGACACGTTTCAGGTCACTGTGGGTAAAATTTGAAGTCATTTTAAACACATTTAAGTAATTTTGCTCAAGTTTGATGTCATTCTGAGGAAACTGACAAGTCTGGAGTCATTTAAGGCAATTTTTAAATAATTTTGGACACGTTCTGAGACATTTTTGACAATCAATGAGTCGTTTTGGACACACTTTAAGTCATTTTGAGGAATCTTGGACAAGTTTCGTGTCATTTGGGATGATTTTCTAATATTTTTGTGTAGGTTTTAAGTGATTTTGGACACAGTTTTAGCAATTTAAGCCATTTTGAGTCATCTTGAGCAGGTTTAAAGTCATCAGGCACACTTTTTGACTCATAATTTTTTATAATTTCATAGTTTCACATCGTTTTAGACAGGTTTTGTGACATTTTAAAGACATATGAGTAATTCTGAATGTATTTTTAGTCATTTCGATGACACCTGGACAGGTTTCGAGTCATTTGAGATGACTTGGGCATCATTTTGAAACAATTCTGAGTCATTTTTGACACATTTTAAAGGCATATAGGTAGTTTTAAAAAGCCATTTTGAGGAATCTTGGACATGTTTTGAGTTTTGGACACATTTTTAGACATTTCAAGGAAACTTGGACAAGTTTCATGTCACTTATGACAATTTTGGAGTCATTTTGACCAAGTTCTACGTAATTTAGAGTCTTCTTGGACACACTTTTGGTCTTTAAAGGACAACTTTCATCAAAGAAGACATGTCTGAGTTGTCTCTCCTTCTTCATGGTTGTTTTGTTTCCATGGAGCTGCAGGATTTCAAGCAACGTGATGCAAAGTCGAGTCTTTCAGTTTCAGGTCGTTATTAGCAGATTTTAAGTAACCGTGAGGCATTTCAGGTCATTCTGGCTGCATTTTCAGTCACTTCGGAGGCATTTTAGATAATTTTGGAACAATTTTCAAGTCATTAGAGTCAAAAAAGGTGCCTTTCTCCTTCATTTTAAATCATTTGTGGCATTCTAACAACGTCACCCTGCCCAGAAGACACTTCTGAAGCCTTTATATTGCAGTGAAAAATGCTCTTGAAAGCGTTGTTTATCTATAATTACTGCTGGTGTGTTTATTTTGCACTGCAGTGGGACTGAGAGAGCAGCGTTTTGGTTTTTTATGTGTGCAAATACACAAGAAATGATAATAAACGAGCCGTGAATCTATAAAAAATGAGGACAAAATGTGACAGTAGCAAAAAAAACACCCAGAACCTGCTGCTTGGAGTCAAAACGGGTAAAAAAGAAGGAATATTTCTGATGGATTAATGAGTAGATTATTAATTAGTACTAATCTGAGCCTCCAAAGTCCAGATAAACTCATGACAAACATCCAGAAGACCAAGAAAAGTCTGATCCAGAAACCTCTGGGTTCAGATTCCAACCAGAGTCTGAGTCCAAACAGCCCAGAGAGAGAACATGACACCAGAGTAGGTGTAGTCTAAGGATGAATGAGGCCTGCTCCTCCTCCTCCTCCTCCTCCTCCTCCTCCTCCTCCTCCTCCTCCTCCTCCCTCTGACCTGCTGACCTGTCGACCTGCTGCAGCCCATTAATCTGATTATGTGCTCGGGCTAAGCTCCGCCCCCACAGGTGCAGGTGTTACCTTGAGGCTCAGGGGATCGTGTCTGAACCTCTGCTTGTTCTTCTGCAGCTTCCCGGGCATCATCTTCCCGGTCCGGAAGTCGAAGCATGCCAAGTCCACCGTGTTTCCAAGGTAACGGGACAGCTGGGGCTTACTCCGGAACTTCTTCCCCGACGGACTGAAAGGAAGCAGACGGAGAATAAACAAACAAACAAACGGACACAGAGAACAGACGTGGTCTAATCTGAACTTCAGGTCTACTTCCAGCTGTCAGGGACCAAAGAAACTGACCTGGTTCATACAGGTTTTATTCTCACATCGAAGTTTGAGGCTGTTTGAACGAAACAAAACCGCATTGTAGTTGTTTTGTGTCTCTTTGTTGTTGTTTTGTGTCTCTTTGAAGTTGTTTTGTGTCTTTTTTGTCTTTTTGTGTCTCTTTGTTGTTGTTTTGTGTCTCTTTGTGGTTGTTTTGTGTCTTTTTGTTGTTGTTTTGTGTCTCTTTGTTGTTGTTTTGTCTCTTTGTGGTCGTTCTATGTCTCTTTGTTGTCGTTTTGTGTCTCTTTGTTGTCGTTTTGTGTCTCTTTGTTGTTGTTTTGTCTCTTTGTTGTTGTTTTGTGTCTCTTTGTTGTTGTTTTGTGTCTTTTTGTGGTTGTTTTGTGTCTTTTTGTTGTTGTTTTGTGTCTCTTTGTTGTTGTTTTGTCTCTTTGTGGTCGTTCTATGTCTCTTTGTGGTCGTTTTGTGTCTCTTAGTTGTCGTTTTGTGTCTCTTTGTTGTTGTTTTGTCTCTTTGTTGTTGTTTTGTGTCTCTTTGTTGTTGTTTTGTGTCTCTTTGTTGTTGTTTTGTGTCTTTTTGTTGTTGTTTTGTGTCTCTTTGTGGTTGTTTTGTGTCTCTTTGTGGTTGTTTTGTGTCTCTTTGTGGTTGTTTTGTGTCTCTTTGTTGTTGTTTTGTGTCTCTTTGAGGTTGTTTTGTGTCTCTCTGTTGTTTTGTGTCTCTTTGTTGTTGTTTTGTGTCTCTTTGAGGTTGTTTTGTGTCTCTCTGTTGTTTTGTGTCTCTTTGTTGTTGTTTTGTGTCTCTTTGTGGTCGTTTTGTGTCTTTCAGGTTCTTTTGTGTCTCTTTGCGGTTGTTTTGTGTCTCTTTGTGGTTGTTTTGTGTCTTTTTGTGTCTCTTTGTTGTTGTTTTGTGTGTCTTCTTGGTTGTATTTAGTCTCTGTGGTCATTTTACGTCTATTTTTTATTATTTTGTGTCTCAATGTGGATGTTTTTTGTGTCTTTGTGGTTTTATGTGTTTTGTTGTTGTTGTTTTGTTTCTCTGGGGTCATTTTGTGTCTCTTTGTGTCTCTTTGTTGTTGTTTTGTGTCTCTTTGTTGTTGTTTTGTGTCTCTTTGTGGTCGTTTTGTGTCTCTTTGTTGTTGTTTTGTGTCTTTTTGTGGTTGTTTTGTGTCTCTTTGTGGTCGTTTTGTGTCTTTTGTGGTTGTTTTGTGTCTTTTTTGTCTTTTTTGTGTCTCTTTTTGGTTGTATTTAGTCTCTGTGGTCATTTTACGTCTATTTTTTATTATTTTGTGTCTCATTGTGGGCGTTTTTTGTGTCTTCGTGGTTTTATGTGTTTTGTTGTTGTTGTTTTGTGTCTCTGGGGTCATTTTGTGTCTTTTTGTGGTAGTTTTTAGCCTCTGTGGTCGTTCTGCGTCTCTTATCCATCTTGTCGTGTGTCTTTGTGTTTCAGGTCGTGTTGTATCCCGTCATCAGCAGCAGTAGAATCCCGTATAAACCTCCATGGTCTTTTACGGCTCCTGATATAAACTCCGTGGGCGTGAACGATCGCACAGACGCGGCGGGAGGCCCGTCTGGGCGAAGCTGCTCTTCCAGTAAGCTGACCTGCTGCTGACTGGTTCCCTTACTGGAACTGATGAGTCACGGTTCACAGCGAACTGAAAGCAAACCTTCGAGCTGCAGGACGTGACGGAGCCGAGAGCTGCCGCACGTCGAACAGGAAGAGGCCGAGACGAGGCGACGCCCTGCAGCTAGACTCTGACACAGCAGGAAGACGTGGAAGGATCCAGAATCGGCTTCAGTCTGAGGGTTAAAGCCTCACAGTAAGGTGCTGCTGCTAAATCCTGAATGCACGGATTATTTATTGGAGAAGATTCAAAGAAATGAGCAGGGAGAACGCACGATAATTAAAAATAAAGCGGCTGCAGCTCACTCGTGACTCGTATTCGTCTTTCTTGTTGATTAAATGAATTCTCCTGATGCATCATTGTGTTAAAAGGTCAGATTTAAAGCAGCAGAGATCCCGATATTCAGATTTTTAGTGGACGCTGGTGGCTGATTTGCTTCAACATAACTAATCTAACATAAAACCTGTCTGGTATTAATGCAGCAAGAAACTAGAAGCCTATTCAAGCTTTTTAAATCTAACGTTTACGCTGATTTTAACCTTTAATCTTCAGGTTTTTACAGGCTTGGATGAAACAGGAAGTGCCGAAGCTGCAGAGGTTGTAGTTTCAAGGTGGGAGTTGTAGTTTTTCTGTTTGCAGAGATGAAAGACAGGGAAGATAAATAAGTGAAACACGGCTAACGTCATCCTGAATATTATTCTCCTCCATAGTTGGAACAACATCCGCTCCAGCGTCAGGCGTAGTTTTCACATTTTATTTGTAGTATTTATTAACAGGTGTTGTATCACTTTAGCACTTCCCTGTCATTGCTGGTATCACTTCTTACTTTTCCGTTCTAGTTTTATCCTAGTTACACATCTTTATTTTCAGTAATCTACAGAACTTATCAGGGTCAGAGAGTAAAACCCTACAGTTGTTCCTCAGATTATTATTATTTTCCCGTCGGTTTGATCGCAATTTTGAGGCCCATAAAACACTCGAAAACGCCTTGAACTTAACAGACATCAGACCTGACGAACAGTTTTATATTTTGGCAGAATTGCACATGTGAGTGGCAAAGTGGCTCAACAGCGCCCCCTAGAAAAATTTTAAAAACAGGGTTTAGATTCAGTTAGTTTCACCTAGAGCTACGAAATTCAGCACGCATATGTGTCACGACGAGACGCACAAAAAAGCCTCAAGAACCCATACCCACAATGCAACAGGAAGTCCGCCATTTTGAATTTACTGTCAGGTTTTTGGTGATTTTTGCGAAAATTTTCAAATTTCCTAGAGCAAACTCGTCCTCGGGGGTAACTCCTACATATCTTAAATTTGTCCAGCATATCCTCCAGGCATTGGTGCGCAAAAGTTACAGACAGACAGAAACAGGAAGTGATGTCTAACTAGCCTGTACCTGCTCCAATCGGCCTCGAACTTCACATGCATGATTAAAGTCCCGCCCTGATGACATGCATCAGTCGCTGACCAGCACGAAGCGAGGGCCCCACACTCATTGCGTATAATTTTGAGGCCCTTAAAATACTCGAAAATGAGTATAACTTGGCATGCACATCAGGACGGTGTACCGCTATCACAGTGTAGGGAAATTACACTTGTGAATGGCAAAATGGCTCAATAGCGCCCCCTAGAAAATTAAAAAAATTGAGCCCCCTAAGCACGTTTCACCTAGAGCTACGAAATTTGCTACACTTATGTATCATGATGACACGCACAAAAAAGCCTCAAGAACCCATACCCAGAATGCAACAGGAAGTCCGCCATTTTGAATTTACTGTCAGATTTTTGGCGATTTTGGTGAAAATTTTCAAATTTCCTAGAGCGAACTCGTCCTAGGGGGTAACTCCTACATATCTGAAATTTGTCCAGCATATCCTCCAGGCATTGGTGCGCAAAAGCTATTAAAATGTTATGCAACAGTATGAGGGCGTGGCCGTGGTGACCTGCGGCGTTTTGCCATCGCCATGACGAAAACAGGAAGTGCTGTCTAACTAGCCTGTACATGCTCCAATCAGCCTGAAACTTCACAGGTGTGATCAGAGTCCAGGCCTCATAACATCCTCATGACCATATAAGGATAGCTCAGTCACACCCCTATTCTGATGCTCGCCATCATGCCATGAAACAGGAAGTGATGTCTAACTAACCTGTACATGCTCCAATCGGCCTCAAACTTCACATGCATGATTAAAGTCCGGGCCTGATGACATACATATGACAACTTCCTGTCTCAGTCGTCGACCAGGACGAAACGAGGACCCGCCCAGCGCTTAAATAAATGATGGAATGTTTAAAAACTGTAAAAAATATTTGTAAATTAGTCATTTTAGCTGCTTTAAGTGCAGTAAACAGTGTTATTTATGGCCATATGTTGTAAGAAATAAATACTGAATACAGGGTTTTAATGTAAACGTTATGGTCAACGTGTAAATTAATACTTTTATTCTGTAATTCAACAAAATGGGTAAAATTACACTTCAAATATCGTTATAAAGCATTTATTTATAGGTTTTATAGTTTAATGTTACAGATTTTCTTCTGTATTATTTAAAATACACAGAAATGTCAACAGAAGCATAAAAATATAATGTAAAAATTAAAATTAAACAACTGATTTTGATGAAATGTACCAGATTTATACGTAGAGATACGTCTGTGTTTAATATTGAGCAGCTCAGTCTGACTCCGTGGAGGTGAAACTACAGATATCAGCTGTTTGATTGATCGTAGTCAGAACGGGAGACGTCAGAATGTTAATTAATTTCATTCTGACTGATCAAAACCACAGTTTCAGGTCGGTAAATATGAAATTTATGATGTAATGATGTCTGAAACTAGAGATTATAAAGTGTTTTGAACCTTTATGATCAACTGGATGAAATGACCCAGTTGAGTCTTCAGTTATTGGAGTCTATAATCCATATTGATCGCTATAAACCTCTTATGTTGTCATGTTAGTGTTGTAGAGTCTCATAATGAGTTTAAACATGTCTGTAATTAGAGTTTTAAACGGGTTCCATGACGTTCCAGATGTTTGAAAGGTTTTCCAACCAGCCGTGGCTCATTACCCATCAACACATGAAGTCGGTTTACCTTCACGTCCGAGAATTCTGGGAAATTTTGAGCATATTTCTCATTTTCAGACTCATTTTATAGACTCAAAAAGCGAACTCGAGTATTTTAGTGTCACTATTTATCACTTATTATCTACTAATGGTTCAGTTTTTATGGTTCAACTCATCAAACCTGCTCAATCAGTTCTAAAAGTCCAACTAAAATCACTTTATTTCCATTTTTCTCACCGGGTATTTCAAAATAAAAGCATTCCACATGTTTAGTTTTGTATTATTGTGACATGCAGCTACATGTGGTTCAGTAAATATCACTAGCTGACTTCTGGAGTATCAGATTTTTAATTAATAAGAGCTCAAAGATGGAACGTTCATCATTATGTGAAGCACGGCGGTGGCAGCATCATCATGTAAACTAGCTCCTTCAAAGTAGTCTTAGGCGTCCGATATCACTGATTCTGAATCGATGACATGATCAGAAATAACAGGGAAGGTTTCGGGTTTTTATCTTTAATGGTTCCTGAGATGTTGTCGCTCAAACAGACTCAAAATTTTAAATAAACCCTGTTAAAAGTGGGTCAACGGGAGATTTTTAATAGAAATATCTCATGAAGTATTTAATATATGAAGCTAAAACTCCCCAGATGTGTTTATAAATATTAATATTTAATGATAATAAAGTTTTAGATAAATCAGAGATGGTCTAGACGGTGGTTTTAGGTGAAATAAATCAAAATAAAGCCTTAAATTCAGTGTATTTCAGGGTTTCATGCTCCAGTAAACACAGCAGCTGCTTATATAATCAGGTTATTACATCATTATTATTATTGACTAACTATTATTATTATTATTGACTAACTGATCGGACCACTGAGCTCCCAGCTGATCGACTATCGGCTCCGGATCGATCTCTACCTGTAGTAGTAGACGTCGCTCTTCCCGGCGCTCAGCCCGGACTTCCTGATCACTTCCTCCTTCTTCCAGCCGGACGGCAGAGCGGGACAGTCCGTCCGCTTCCTCTCCATCCTCGCTCGGCCTCCAGGCGGTCGGTCGCTCGGTCGGTCTGCGGAGCCCCGATCCGGAGCCTCGGACTCGGCGTGGCGGCGGCGGCGGCGGCGGCGGACCAGCGGCCGGACGGACCCACGTCACGGCGGTTAACGGCGGCTGCTCCCCCTCCGCCCTGCTGCGCTCCCGGTTCGGGTTCAGGCTGCCCCGGTTCGGCCTGTCCGGGTGCCGCTGCTCCGGTGCCGGTTTGGTTTCAGTTGAACTCCGGAGAAGCAACGGAGGAACCGACCCGAGCTGAGCTGAACCAACGGCAGCTGTGACGTCTGAGATATCACACACACACACACACACACACACACACACACACACACACACACACACGAACGAACGCACACACAGACGCGCACACGAACGCACGCACGCATATAAGCGCGTAACCTCCCAGAGATGGTCTTCCGATGAGGATGTTCACTCTGATGTGTTTAAGTTGAACGAACCAGAGAAGCTGCATTTATACAAGTTCTAATAAAGTTTTAACGTTTCAAGGATGTTTATAATTACAGATAATGATCCTTTAAGGTTCAAAGGTAACCAAGACTGAGGCTGTTTTAACTTGTGAACGTTGAGTGAACCTATAATAAACTTATAGTGAGTCTTTATTTTACTAATATATACATAATATTTCATTTTTATATGACATATTTTGGTCACAAGTGCAGTATTTTACTTTCTTGCCATTTTATTATGTACAATCATTCATTTTCAGGTGTAATATTTCATTATAAACTACTTTTTAGGTGTGATACTTCATTTTTATCTCATTCTTTGGCGCAATATTTCAGTTTTATCTTATTTTTAGATGTAGTATTTCATTATAAACTACTTTTTGGGTGTGATATTTAATTTTTTCTTATTTTCGGGTGTGATATTTCATTTTTTTCTTATTTTTAGGTGGGATATTTTATTTTTTATCGTATTTTTAGGTGCAATATTTCATTTTAAACCACTTTTTAGGTGTCACATTTAATTTTTATTTCATTGTTTGGTGCCATATTTCATTTATATCTCACTTTTCAGGTGAAATATTTAATTTTCATGTCTGATATCACTTATTGCCACTTGCGTTTTGTTGAAATGAGACACCACATTTGTCATTTTGAAGGAAAACGTGTTATTGACGACCACAAACTGCACACTGTGTTAAAATAAATCAAATCATTTCAACAAATATCAAATTACTTTCTCTTAATTGTGTAATTAAACAACTTCCTGGAGCTAATTGATCTACTTGTCTGATATTACTGAATCAATGACATGATGAGAAATAACAGAGAAGATTTCAGGTCTTTATGTTTAACAGTTCCTGAGATGTTGTTGTTCAAACAGACTCAAATTTCAATGTAAGAAAAAAACCTGCTAGTAAACGGACACACCTTTTTAAATTGTGTTTCCTGTGCCTGTATTTCCAGTCGGAGTGACTCCTCTCTGCTCTGCTCCATCAACATCTCTGAGTTCCAGTATGTCGTCACAGGCTGCAGGTCTTAAAGGGGCAGCAGCAGCCGCTAAAGTCAGGTTCAGTTTTTTGTCGGCCAACACCGTGACCTGGAGTTTACACATGTCTTCTGGGAAACAAGTGAAACTGAAGATGTTTTCCAGCTGTTCCAGTCTGTCTGCTTACCCTGCAACATCACTCAATACTACTAGTAATATTAGTAGTCGTGTTAGTACTTGTACCACCATTTTAAAATTAAATATTCAGTATTTTACTCAAGGTGTACAACTGTTATCCAAACTCCACTTAGAAAACGGACTTTTTAAGATTTACGTTCACTTTTTGAGCAAATTCAAACAGTAATATGATAGATTTATATATGTCCTAATGTGGGAGAGTGCAGTCTTTAATTCGGCGTGGGTCATATTTGCGAACAATTTTGTATTTAAATGCAATTTTAACTTTATTTCCGGTTCCACGCATGAATAGCTAGCTCCTGCTACGTTCCGTTAGCACAATACGCCACAGAGGGCGGAAGTGAAAAGCATCATTCTGTTGTGAAACATTCGCCGAAAGCTCCTCAAGATTATTTAAATCCTTAGAACGCGTTGAAGTTCGTTACAAGATCGTTTTATGTCTCTGGATAACCACGGATGGAGTTTGTTGCCTGGTTTTTGGAACGGAGTTTGGTCGCTAAGTCCGTGGGCTAAACTGATTCCAGACCAGCTAACTGAGAGCTAGCTTTACCCGGGAGCCTTGAATCTTCAGTTTACAGCAACAGGCAGGGAAGGCAGAGAGCTGGACACGGAATACACCGAAAAGAAGACATTTAGGGGTGAAAATGTAAGCGTTTTATCTTATTTTGATTAAGATTCACGGGTTTATTTAGGAACTGGAGCGTTCGAGGCGCCTTTTAGAGCCGAACCGAGCTGCTAAACTGAATTTTAACGTCTTTCGTTTGAGTTTAAATAAGTGAAGTTTTCAGATTTTGTCAACGGTTCTGGAACATTTAATAAACATTCAGTAAATACACTAAAACTGCCGATATGTCAGACACTTAACAGCAGCTGAATCCTGTTTATCCTGTCATAGTTTTGTTTGTTTTCTTTGTGTTTTGGTTGTTTTTATTTTAGCTTGCTGGCTAGCTAGCTGGTGGCTAGGCTAAAGCTAAGTTAGCAAACAAGCACCAGCTTTCTAGCATTCAAACAGCTTAAAATCAACACTGACAGGTTTTTTCTTAAATGGAAAGACAAATAAATATCTCTTAACACGCTGACATGTATATTTAAAAGGTTGTCAGCTCAGGTGTAGCTATTTAAAATCAGTATTTATCTGATTTTAAGCCTTATAATGTGTAAATTCTGCCTTTCACTGTTAGCTTGTTTGGCTAATGTGGCTTCTGTGGTCCATTAGACTGTCACACCTGATTAGGAGTGTTTGTTTAAGATAACACGTATAACCCCATAGAAACACACACAGTCTCTATGGTAACCGCAAACATCAGGAAATGATTGTTTTACTAGTATAGAGTCATCCACTTTGAACACTTTCCAGTCTACTTCTTTGAGCTTTAGAAATTTATAATTGTCGTTATCTTTTACAGCATGGACTCCAGCGGCCTGGTTAGTGATTTTCTGTCTCCGGAGTCGACCGTCACCTCCCTGCTGTCCAGTTCAGGCCACCTGAGGAGCAGCTTGAGGCCTCCTGAACACAACAGCACCTTCAGATACGGAGACAAGGTAAACTCTCACACTGTCAAATCTACCAGGGCTCACTTTCCACAGCAGTGTTGGGGTTTTGTTGGAGGAAATCTCGATGTCTCTTCCCCCCTTTTTAGACTAAACTAACAGCAGCTTGTCAAAGTGTCCAAATAACCAGCTGCCCTGTTTGTTTCTGATTTCTTATACAGTAAAACCAAATGTCTTGCTTCCTTTCTTTGAGCATCACACACATATCCCAGCATTCATTCAGTGTTGGGGAACTAAAACCTAAACGTCCTTGTTGTTTGATCACAGGACTATGATTCGGCCTCGGCAGCGCTGGACGCCTACATCGCAGACTTTGAGAGGAGTCACGGGAACAGCGAAGCTTCAACAGGACAGATAGTTCTGCAGCCAAACCTGCCCTCCACCCCGAGCAGACCCAGACTGGGCACGCTCAGAAACAAAGACGGTAGGTCACCTCTCAGGCCCCTTCAGGATCGATAAGATTTAAAGATTAATCTGCTTTAAGATACGTTATTATATGTATTAGTAGTTCATTATTGTGGATTTTATGGTGTCGCTTTCTGTCTATGTTTTCTTGTCCTTACATGTTCTGTTGTTGGTTCTACCCATAGTTCTCAGGGAGCGACTGACAGACCAGGAGCTCAACTTCCTGAACCTCCCTGTCAGCTCCCTCCGTCACCGTAGCAACCGCGACAGACTCTCCATGACGACGGACGAGCTGCTGTCCATCCCTAATGACGGCTCGATGCCCATCACCCACACCTCCGCCTTCATACAAGGTCTTTAGATACACCACACAGAGCCTCTGCTGTCATTCAGGGTCTTTAAACACACCACACAGAGCCTCTGCCATCATTCAGGGTCTTTAAACGCACCGCACAGAACCTCTGCTGTCATTCAGGGTCTTTAAACGCACCACACAGGGCCTCTGCTGTCATTCAGGGTCTTTAAACGCACCAAACAGAGCCTCTGCTGTCATTCAGGGTCTTTAAACGCACCACACAGAGCCTCTGCTGCCATTCGAGGTCTTTGAACGCGTCACCCACACTTGTGTTTTCATACAAGGTCTTTAAACGCATCACTTACATTGACATTTCTATTCACAGTCTTTAAACGCATCACACAGGGCCTCAGTCTCCTATCTGAGGTCTTTGAATGCATCATTTTGTGATGATTAATGTTCTGCATCTCTGATTTTGGACTAAATGATGAACACATTGATAGATAGAGGAGTCACTAACAGCACTGATTAGTTGAAGTCTCTGCTTGTCTCTCCTGTTCCAGGCCTCCTGTCCCGGTCTGAAGCCTCCCAGCATCGTCCCTCCTCCAGACCAGTATGTAGAACCTGTACTGGGCTCAGCAGCAGCCAGACAGTCCCTCATCACCAGAACCACCACTCACTGCCCCCCAGGACATCCAGGAGCTGCAGGTTCAACCTCCTTCCTGTCTAATGTGGAATATCTTCCTAAAGATGTAAGTCACAGTTGAAATTTTATTATTGTCTTCTTCCCTCCAGGTGTAAAGGTAGACCAGGAGCAGCCATGTTTAGGCCAGGTGTGGACATCACCTCTGCCTCTAGTCTTAAAGTGAGTATCATTTAGTTTGAGTTGAGTTATTTAAGTCATGTTTTTGTTTGTTTTTTTAGCATTCGAGGCAAAAAAACTGATATGTAGAACCAATGTACATTAAATGCTATATATATTATAACATCACGTGATAGCAGGAGACCTGTCATTTATAACTAGGCTACTTCATTAATGAGGATTACTGTTACTGAGTATGAGCAATAGAAATAGGAGTGATGCCTCCAAACTTAGCCGCTAGCTGTTAGCGTAGCGGCTAAGCTCCACCTGTCTTCTGTTTTCTTAATCTTTGTATGTTCTGTCACTTTTATTGCCCACTTTGGCAACAAATCTTAAATCATTTTTAGCTGCTGTTTTTAGGATACTGTTTCAAGATTTCAAGCTGCCTTTGAATGTAGCCGCTAGCTGTTAGCATAGCTTTAGCCACTGTAAAAGCATTTAATGTCCTGATTTGTAGCAATGTTTGTGCTTCTTGTACGGTTTTTGCAGGTTGTGTCTCAGCTAGAGAGATGTTTCTGCCACTTTAGAAGGATGTTACAGTTCTCCAGATAGCGTTAGCCGTAAGCTAAGAGGCACAGCGAATCTCTTAGCGACAGCCTTAGCGTAGCACCGTGGGCAAAATTACCGTGACGTTCTCAGTGTAGCAGGAAAACGGATCATGCTGCTGTAAGACTTCAGTGTTTATTACAACTTTAGGCGCTCCTGCTGCCTCACTTTCGATCTGCAAATGTGCTTGTCTGTCTCTCTCTGTAAACAATCGCTCTCAGTGTTGATTGGCTAATACACAGACAGCCAATCAGGTAGAGCTGTGGGCGGGACATTACTGATTGACTACGGACAAAGAGGCGTCTAAATCAGAGCCAAAGTAGCGCATTTAATTTATTTTATGAGGAAGTGCTTCGTAACAATAACAGGTCAGGTAAGTCTGGATGGAGGGTTGTAAACATCACCGTACGTCTGTCAGTCTGCACACAGAGCAGCGAGGTCAGAGTGGGCGGAGCCTTCGCCGTCGCTCCACCTCCCTCGCTGGTTGACCAGTAACAAGGCCGACATGAACTGCTCCGGGATCAGCAGCGTGCCCGACTTTAACTACCCGGCCTGGATCCAGCGCTGTGACCTCAGCGAACCTCCTCCGTCCAGCGAGCTGTGGGGCGACAACGGTACAAAACACCCTTCAGTTTCCATGACTACAAGATGCTAAATATGATATTGTAGCTGCACGTCATAATAGTACAAAACTAAACCTACAGAATGCTTGAAAATAAAAGTGGAATCAAGTTATTTTCATGGCTGGTTGAGCAGGTTTGACACGTTGAACCACAAATACAAACATACGTGGTTCTTCCAGGTGTTCTTCCACCTGCTGCTCCCAGAACCGGAGCTCCATCCTGGGTAGAAGATCTGGAGAAGGACGATGGTCCCGACGACGCACCTGCACAGGTAAGAGATCCAGTTGCAGTCAGCAGCTCTTGATTTCTAAGAAATCCTGAAGGTAACTGTAATAACCGAGCTGCTGACACCTCATTCCAGAGCTTTCAGTCGCCTCTCATGGTCTTGCACAGATCTGTCAGCTGTCATGATCTAAGTTTATATTCTACTGAGGAGGAGATGCGTTTGAGCTTTCCAAGAAAAAACCGTTGTAAAGATGAAACTGTCGCATATTCTGATCAGCTGTTTTTGTGTTTTCAGGTTGACAACCAGAAAACTCTCCGAGATCTGAGGCTTCAGTTGGCCGAGCAGATTTCTGTCATCGCTGCAGAGAGAAAAGACTCCATGACGGCTCTGTTCAGAGGTAAAAGCACACAGAGGACGGTTCAGATGCAGGAGTAAAACGTCTGCTGTAAACACTCTGACATGTGTTCGGTGTTTCCTCCTGTCAGACAGCAGGATTGAGTCTCTGATCCAGAAGGCAGATCAGGTGTTGAACTCTTTGTCTCAGGGCTGTGGAGGATCTGAAACTCCTGCAGAACCAGGTGAGATCTGAGTTCATGTGTTTCCTGTCACAGTTATAAACCGCAGAGCTCATTGTAGCATCAACAGAGAGGGTTTAGTTGTTTGGTCTCCACTGACTGGAAACGGATTTATGACTAAAGGTGGTGTTGAATTATCCATCATACATCGTCTATCATCTATAATCCCAAGTTTACTGTAAAATCACTGATAAATTTCACTTTTAAGCAAACAGTTAACTACTGTTGTGACTTTTACTGTCAAACATCAGGAAGACCTTTACTCTGAAGGAGTGTTGGGCATTTTAAAACAAAGTGGCATCAAGTCTCTTACTGACAGTAGAACAGCCAGAAGACTTCTACTGTTTTCTTGCTACACTGCAGTGAAGCATCCCGAGGCTTTTACTGTGAAATAGTTTAAAGGCTTTTTGTGTGAAGCAGCTGCAGGCAAGAATCCACAGATTTTTCCTTTAGCCACCAGCACGTCGTTGTTGTCAAGTTCAGGTTAGTGATCAAATGTGACACTTATATATATACTTATACACTTTGTAGCTTTGATTAAACACAAATCGCACGTTTGTTTTTGTCCAAGGACTATCAGAGAGTTGAAAATCTGATTATTTTTCGTGTTTTTTTCAGTACCTTGCTATAATAAATGGTGTTAATTTTAGCGATTTAAAAATAAATGATTATCCTGCTGGGCTTTGGGGTTGTGTTAATGCTAGTAATAAGCTGTAAATTACATGATTTCTTCACACATCAAATACAAAGTCTTCCTATCTATTTTTTAGGGCTGGTCCCGAATATCCAAATATACGAGTATTTGTTCTTTGCGGTGGTATTCGGATAATAATTTTGATATTCAAATAGCTGTGCACGCCGCCGCCGGGCCCTGCCGAGCGTGGCCGACTGCTGCCGAGCGTGGCCGACCGCTGCCGAGCGTGGCCGACCGAGCGTGGCCGACCGCTGCCGAGCGTGGCCGACCGCTGCCGAGCGTGGCCGACTGCTGCCAAGCGTGGCCGAACGCTGCCGATTGTGACCGAACGTTGTCGAGTGTGGCCGACTGCTGCTGAGCGTGGCCGACCGCTGCCGAGCGTCGCCAAGGCTCTAGTACGCGGACCTGTCAACTTCAGTGTCACGCTCTAGTGTCACTCCTCCTGCCGTCGCTGTTCAATCCAAATATTCAAATATTCGGCGATTATTGTATCCGAATGCCTGCCGAGCGTGGCCGACTGCTGCCGAGCGTGGCCGACTGCTGCCGAGCGTGGCCGACTGCTGCCAAGTTTCATTCCAACTTGATCAACACATGAATTTAAAGCCTCCTATAACCTCTTGTGTCTGTTCTGTTCACAGTGACCAGTGCTGCTCTGAGTCCAGCCAACACCGATGATCTGCTGCTGTGTCCACCTTCACTCTGTCCTCCGGTCGCCCTGTGAGACTCTTTATACCCATATTTTATTATTTCTGATGCGACTCCACGTCCTGACTCACATTCGGTTTGTTGAACCCTCAGAGACTCGGCAGCAGGAGGCGTCGCAGAGAGTCTGGCTGACAGAAAGGTGAAGGTAGGAGGTTTGGTTTCACTGTTAACTTTAATATAAGAGTCAGTCCTGTCTGTGTTTTGTACTGTTAAACCAGTACAGTCAGTTTCCTTCCTACCACTTATATGAGAGGCTGACATTTTTTCTCTCCTCTAGTTTTTTATGATGCTGCAGAGCCACATTCAGCCTGTGTTAATTACTGTTTATTAGCACAATCCATGTCAGGGCTTTAGACTGACTGTGGTCGTGACGTCGGCTTTGCAGCAGCTCAGACGGGCGTGAAAATTAACTGTAAAAAAGCAAAATAAGACCTTTAACCTTAGTGATTTTATCTACCTGGGCTAACGAGCAAAGTTTAATTGGTAGTACTCCAGGTAATCGTGTTTGTTTACCTGTGAGAGGCTTAAATTGTTATCGGTGTTGATATTTGTTTAATTTTTCAGTCCTAGCAACATGTTAGCTGTCACGATTCAAGACTAAACTGACTCAGTTTTAATCCCTCTGCCTCCACCTGAACTCTAATCAACTACACATGACTTACTGAGCTAGTGTTGAGCTAGTTACATCCACAGCAGCTACCCGTGTTGGTTAAAGGGGCTCCTAAACTCCTTTAAAAGGTCTAAATGATCCTCTGTCTGCCGTCCGTCACAGTTTCAGGACTACAGCTCCCATGAAACCAGCGTCTGGAAGCAGCCCGGTCCGGTGGAGGCTCTGAAGCAGATGCTGTTCAGGCTGCAGTCGGTGGAGTCGGAGCTTCAGCGGCAACAAGCGGCTCCAGAACTCCGAGATGGACTGCAGACACCTGAGAAACAGGTAGGAAAGGTCAGTCGGGGTTTTCATGTCGTGGCTGATTTATGCAAGTGAGGAGCCTCCGAGTTACGGTCCTACGGTTACTGGTCTAAAACGAAGACAGGTTCAGCAGCTTGTTTCTGTTTCTGCAAGCTGTTTTCATAATGAACGGGAAAGTTTCCGACCGAGCCGCCATGTTGGTCTGGTTTGAAATCCAGGAGCAGAAAACCTTAGAGTTAAGCGTCGTCCAATCGGATGCAGCCAGTGTTTGTGTGTTGATTCCTGTTGGTGAGCGTCAAGCGGCCAATGTTTCAAACCGCTACAGCCACTGAGCCACATTTTCACACTTTCCAGTCTCTAACCGTAAAACCGAGTTCCTTAAATCTGGCGTACCGTCAGCCTTGCTAGCTGCATCGGCTAAAGAACAGTACATCAAGCCTCCTTTCTAATCCAGACTTAAACATCTCAAGCACTGGTTAATGGATCGCCATGACAGCCGATATATTCATGGCTGTGGCTGTAGCGTCCACTGGGGCGGTTTGCAGCCGAGTGTGAAGCAACTGGGATGAGGATCAGCACCTCCGAATGCGAGGCCATGGTTCTCGACCGGAAAAAGGTGGCTTGCCCTCTCCAGGTCGGTGGAGAGTCCCTGCCCCAGGTGGAGGAGTTTAAGTATCTCGGGGTCTTGTTCACGAGTGAGGGGAGGATGGAGCATGAGGTTGACAGGAGGATCGGTGCAGCGATCGGCAGTCATGCAGGCGAAGGCATGACTGCAGAAAGGCGAGGCTCTGTATTTACTGGTCAGTCTACGTTCTGACTCTCACCTATGGTCATGAGCTTTGGGTCATGACTAGGGATGCGTGATAACATCGGCGTCCAGTAATTATCAGTAAAATTTGGCAATTATGACGTTATTCCGATAAGAAAGAATCAGCCAAAAAAATCAGCCGATAATAATGAAGACCTTGAATCTTGGTTTTTGCCGTTGGTCTGTGTGTTGTGGTTTGTCCTCATGTCTGGCTCCTCAACCCCTCCCCTCCCCGACGGTACTGTCGCATGTGTATGATGTCATCAGACTGCGCGGGCAGAGAAGAACAAGCAGCATGGTGGCACTGACCAGTGTGGACTTTCTTTACCGTGTCAGAAGAAGACATTTGACTAGGGCTGGTCCCGAATATTGGAATATCCAAATATTCGTTCATTTTGGTGGTATTGGGATAATAATTTTGATATTGGAATAGTCGTGCGCACCGCCGCCGAGTGTTGCCGAGCGTTGCCGAGCGTTGCCGAGGCTGTATTACACCTCTGGGCGCCGCTGAGTGCTGCCGAGCGTCGCCAAGGCGCTAAAACGTTGCCGAGGCTCTAGAACGCCGTACCGTTGTAGTACCATTGTAGTACGCGGACCTGCCAACTCTGGTGTCACCCCCTGCTTCCTCATCCTCCTACTCCCACAAACCCCCGCCTCCTCCGGCCGACACCGCAGCACAAACCCAATCGGTTTACATTATCGGTTATCGGCTGCAAGAAGTATAAAATTATCGATTATCGGTTGAAATTGGCGTTATCGTGCATCCCTAGTCATGACCGAAAGAACGAGTTTCCTCCGCAGGGTGGCTGGACTCACGCTTAGAGATCAGGTGAGGAGCTTCAGTCACCAGGGAGGAGCTCAGAGTAGAGCCGCTACTTCTCCACATCCAGAGGAGTCAGCTGAGGTGGCTTGGACATCTGTTCTGGATGCCTCCTGGACGCCTCCCTGGGGAGGTGTTCCTGGCATGTCCCACCAGGAGGAGGCCTCGGGGTAGACCTAGGACACCCTGGAGGGACTATGTCTCTCGGCTGGACTGGGAACGCCTCGGGAAGACCACCAGAAGAACTGGAGGAGGTGTCTGGGGCGAGGGAAGTCTGGGCCTCTCTGCTTAGACTGCTGCCTCCATGACCCGACCCAGGATAAGCAGAAGAAGATAATGGATGGATGGATGTAGTTTTTTAAAAGAATTGTTCTTTTGATAATGTTTTGCTGCTCCTGGCTCATCCTCATGTTGCTCTGCTGTGAGAACAAACTGCTTTTCCAACGTTTCGATGCTGTAAAAGATAAAGTTGTGTTTGTGTTGTAGTTTTCTGACGGTGAAGCTGAGCTGCAGAGTTTTCCTGGAAGACCTTCGCTACAGAGGTAACTGACTGAACGCGTCAATATTTTACTTCTTACAGCAGAGGGGTTGTGTAGACTGAATTGATAATCAATACTTACCAGGGGGTGTATCATTAAATGTGTTCGCCCTTGTTTACCAGACTTCCTTGGTCCGGTGCTCCCTGTGATTCAATACTGTCGAAGTCTGTTTATGTCGACGTCTCAGGAGAGAAAGTGCTGGAGTTTTAGCAGTGCACCAGTTGTTATCTATCAGTTATAGCATTTTGGGAGCCTTTAAAGCTGAACACACAGTGGGATTTTTATGAAACGTGTTTGTTAACTCGCGCTACACGTTTCAATCAGCCTCCCTGCAGCCAGAACCTACAGCTTCTCTGCTCAGACTGAAACAATCGACCAGAAACTATGTAAAGCT
The DNA here is from genome assembly GCA_024666655.1 of Dascyllus trimaculatus. Lineage (NCBI taxonomy): Eukaryota > Metazoa > Chordata > Actinopteri > Pomacentridae > Dascyllus > Dascyllus trimaculatus. The sequence goes on from CM045460.1 coordinate 31,222,496, forward strand.
AAAGTTTGTTCGAGCAAGATGGCTGTATGAAGCAAACAGCCACTACAAACAGTAACTACAATGACTGGGATTTGATGTAAACCTCATGGAATGGCACTTTTTATTTGACCCATTTGGTCCAGTAACACTTGGAAAACCTTGAAGAGTGCATTGAATGTGGTACTGTCACTTTAAGAAGGTTCTGGGTTCGACCATGTCAGCAAAAAATACCCCAGTATGTTTAATCACAGTTACTAAGGATGAAGCATGTGGAGTTACTGGACAGATCACAGACTGCAATGATGTAATAGTTAATTCCTGTTCACAATTTAACCAATTAAAAATATGTGAACTGATAAGGCAGAAAAAGAAGAAGGTCATGCATGTCAGAAAATGAATTGTAGATTAGCTGTAGTACCTGGTTGTTTCACCAGATGGTGCTTCTTACGATCGCGTTTAGTTAATACTTAAATGCCATTAATAATTTAGTCAGTTGGGAATATATATGAACTGATGAGGCAGGAAAAGAAAAAGGTCATGCATGTCAGAAAATATATTGTAGATTAGCTGTAGTACCTGGTTGTTCCACCAGGTGGTGCTTCTTATGATCGCGTTTAGTTAATACTCAAATGCCATTAATAATTTAGTCAGTTGGGAATATATTAATTGATATGGCAGGAAAAGAAGAAGGTCGTGCATGTCAGAGAACGTATGGTAGATTAGCTGTAGTACCTGGTTGTTCCACCAGGTGGTGCCTCTCACTGTTGGAGTTAGTTAAGACTTAACTGCCATTAATATTTTTACCAGTTAAGAATATATTAACTGATGGAGCAGAAAAAGAAGAAGGTCGTGTATGTCAGAAAATATATTGTAGATTAGCTGTAGTACCTGGCTGTTCCACCAGGTGGTGCCTCTTACTGTTGGGGTTAGGCAAGACTTAACTGCCATTAATAATTTAACCAGTTTAGGATATATTAACTGGTGAAGCAGAAAAAAGAAGAAGGTCGTGCATGTCAGAAAATGTATTGTAGATTAGCTCTAGTACCCAGTTGTTCCACCAGGTGGTGCTTCTTACCATTGCGTTCAGTTAATACTTAAATGCCATCAATAATTTAGTCAGTTAGGAATATACATGAACTGAAGAGGGAGTAAAAGGAAAAGGTCATGCATGTCAGAAAATGTAGTGTAGACTAGCTGTAGTACCTGGTTATGTCACCTGGTGGTGCCTCTTACTATTGGGATGAGTTAATACTTAACCGCCATTAATAATTTAGTCAGTTAAGAATATATTAACTGGTATGGCAGAAAAAGAAGAAGGTCATGCATGTCAGAAAATGTATTGTATATTAGCTGTAGTACCTGGCTGTTAAACATTATATCAACCTGAGGGGCGGTCACTCAGGCTACAGGCAGTTCATGTTGGAAGCAGAGAGCATTGTGGCAGGCAATGACACAAGGGGTCACAAAGTGTTAAAGACGTAAAGTTTAAACGATTAATAGAAAACAGTTCCAGACATTTTATGTTTTATTGTAAAACAAAAAGTCACCTGATTTGTTTTTAGAACTTTGGATTTTGTGATGAGTTCTTTCTGCTGGTCTGAACCCGTTTAGACGATTGTCAAAATGCATAGCATCGATATGAATACTGTCCTCAGAGCTCTGCACCACCTGAACCGTCTGAAGCTGCTGGTAGAAGAACCTACAGAGAAACGTAGAGAGGAAGAGGAGGAGAAGGATGAAGATGAAGGCCGTTACTCCTCTTCATCTGCTGACGGACTCGTTATCTCTCAGAAGGAACCTTCCTGAAGCTGAAGGACTGTTCATGTTCTGTCCATCGGTCGGTGCCAACAGCCGTCCATGAGTCGGAATGAAGTCAACCTGGACTTTAATATAATTTAATCCAGGGACTAAACCAGACTTGTGCATTTTTGAAACGTGTCAAAAGCTTTGTCAGGTGTTACAGTGAAGGTTCTGTTTTCAGCCGGTTTATTGGCGTCATGGTATAAGCTAACGTTAGCATGTTGGAGTATGTTAGCGTGCTCACAAGCTAACATATGAGATGCTAAGAGTGTTAAAATATGGTTGCAGGTTAAATGTCAGTAATGTAACATCCAGTTGTATGGATGCTAACTGTAGCTTAGCCCCATTAATATGCTAATATTAGCATGTTAATAATGATAAATATTCATGTTAGCACACGTTAGCATGCTGTCAAGTCAACAAGTGAGACGCTAAGAGTGTTAAAATGTGGTCGCAGGCTAGATGTCAGTAGTTTAATATACAGTTGTGTGGATGCAAACTGTAGCCTAGCCACATCAATATGCTAATATTAGCATGTTAATAATGATAAATGCTCATGTTAGCACACGTTAGCGTGCTGTGAAGTCAACAAGTGAGACGCTAAGAGTGTTAAAATGTGGTCGCAGGCTAAATGTCAGTAATTTAATATCCAGTTGTGTGGATGCTAACTGTAGCCTAGCCACATTATTATGCTAATACTAGCATGTAAATAATGATAAATGTCCATGTTAGCAGGTTCACATGCTAAATGTTACATTCTGTTTTGATGTAAGTTAAAGAACATGCAGCTATAAACTAATATATTTAGGAAATTTAACACTGATGTAAGATTTATCCTGTTGTTGAATGAAACAACGGTTCAAAACTTGTGTTTAATACTCAGAATAATGTATCGACACGCTAGTTTATAAAGCACTCAGTGGTACAAACTGGTCCATGCTAACATTAGCATATTAACGCTCAGCACTGAGCTGGAAGTTTAGATGAAGTGCAGCTTAGCCTGAAGAAGTTTGGTTGAAAACAGTCTGTTACCAGTTTCTAACGTTTAAAATGTCTTCATGAACATCTAAATTATAATTAAAACCAGGAAACACTCCAATATGTCTGATTTGAAGCTTGATAATACAGACGTGCCTGAATAAACAAACATGGCAGCCCCCACAGTGTTTAACTAACCCTCATATTTTAACTACAGTATGTGGGATATCTCTATGTGCCATATGATGATAAGTGCTTTAGATGTGGGAAACAACTACTGGTGTTTCCTTTTGCCAACAGTGAAAAGAAACTCAGATTATTCTCGTAAATATTTTTATTGTCAGTGTTTTCTCTGCTGCTTCGTATTAAAGTGTTGAATCAGCTTTCAGGTCAACAGGTGAACTGGTGTTTGTTTTGTACCAGGTGAGAGAAACGCCTTTGATAAACCAGCTTCTGATTAAAGACTTTCTTTCTCAGATTTTGTGTGATTTCCATGTTTGAATACCGCGTGGTGGGGCTCCGTCTGATGTTATAAAACCAGTTGTTTTTGCAAAATATGAGAGCTGGAAGCTTTTGTGTGAGTCCACTGTGGATTGAGGCCACTAAGTTTATGCATAGGACACAGATTTTTGCATGTATGGTGGTAAATACAGTGGCCAGGAAGGGTCAACGCAACCGCAAAAGCCACATGGCAGTTGCAAAAGCCACAACGCAACCGCAAAAGCCGCAACGCAACCGCAAAAGCCGCAAGGCAACCGCAAAAGCTGCAACGCAACCGCAAAAGCCACATTGCAACTGCAAAAGCCGCAACGCAACCGCAAAAGCCGCAAGGCAACCGCAAAAGCCGCAAGGCAACCGCAAAAGCTGCAAGGCAACCGCAAAAGCCGCAAGGCAACCACAAAAGCAGCAAGGCAACCGCAAAAGCAGCAAGGCAACCGCAAAAGCTGCAAGGCAACCGCAAAAGCCGCAAGGCAACCACAAAAGCAGCAAGGCAACCGCAAAAGCAGCAAGGCAACCGCAAAAGCTGCAAGGCAACCGCAAAAGCCGCAAGGCAACCACAAAAGCAGCAAGGCAACCGCAAAAGCCGCAACGCAACCGCAAAAGCCGCAACGCAACCGCAAAAGCTGCAACGCAACTGCAAAAGCCGCAAGGAAACCGTAAAAGCCACAACAGAAGTGCACAGCGGAAGAAAAGGCTTTGTTTCTGGGGGACAATATTTTCCGACGGACTTTTTTGATTACAGGAGAGTTTAACGAGACGGCAGTAAAACGCTGCTGCTCGATGGTTGTGATTAATATAATTAAAAATCACAACGAAGCCTGTTCTTCCGACTGCTGCGCACTTCCGTTGTGGTTTCTGCAGTTGCCTTGACCCTTCAGGGCCACTGTAGCTAAAGGACTTTCCTCTGAGATCTAGATTAAAGACTCAAAGTCTGAAGTGTTTTTGTGAAATATATATTCTGTGGTTTGGTTTATTGTGATCCTGGATGTTTGGGGTTTTGTGGTTGCGTCAAACATTTCAAACGTTCGTCTCCTTTCGTTGTTTTTTAGTCTTAAAGGCTGGCATTGAAAACGTAGCATTAGCATTGAGCTTTAGTCACGACCAGACGTTAATCCTCCCGTCACTTCCTGCTGACATCACAGTCGCCCCCTTGTGGTCAAACTTCACGCTCTGGACGCCGTCGCTGTGTCCGTCCAGGCTGGCGACCTCGCAGGACTCCACCTCCACCAGTCTGACCAACCAGTCACCGCTAGCAACCGCCAGCGCCTTCCCCGATTGGTTGAACGCCACCTGGTTGGCTCCCATTGGTCCAGCGTCCACAGCAGCTACTGGCGCCGCCGGTTTCCTCAAGTCCCAGATGTTTACGACGCCGCCGGAGTCACAGGAGGCCACGAGGTCGGCCGCCATGCTGGATGTTGCGTGGTTACAGGGGTGGAGATGCCCGGTAAAGATGGCGGTGCAGACGGCCGTCCTGGCGTCCCACATGGCGACGGTTTTGTCGGCCGAGGAGGTGAGCAGGAGGTTGGAGGAGGACAGGAAGGAGACGCTGTTGACGGAGGCGTTGTGGCGTCGAAGCGTCAGCCGGCACCGCTGGCTGTTCAGGTCCCAGAGTTTGGCGGTTCGGTCGGACGAACACGAAGCCAGGAAGCTACCGGAGGAGTGGAAGGAGCAGCTCCAGGTGGGCTGGGAATGACCAGAGAGAGTCAGAACGCAGCAGCCGAGGGAGAAGTCCCAGAGTCGAACCTGGACCAGGAGGACGAGAGGAGCAGAAGGAGCACCGTTAAAGACCTGTTCATGGGTCAGTCCACCTAAAACACCAGGATCCTTCTGTTCCACCTCTGATCTACTCATACGGTGTATTTGAACATCATGAACCTACCGTCGCGTCTCCGCTGGTCGTCGCCAGTTTGGTTCCATCGGGGTGGAAACTGCATCCTGACAGCCAATCAGAGTGACCCTCACCTGTCAGCATCATCTCGCCCACCTGGCAGCACATTAAATGACATCACAGCTCATCAGCCAATCAGAGTCAGCCTCATCTAATAATTTAGTCGCTGTAAAGTATCTTATCTGGTCTACTTTCTAATGCGTCTATGAGTTCATTTCAGGTTTTGGAGAGACCTGGTTGCCATTATCTCATTATTTTTATTTGCATCTCATGACATCTCATCATCTGATGTCATGTAATTGAATCTAATCTAACCTCATCTCATTTGATTATAATCTTTATTTATATCTCGTGACATCTCATCAAATATGTTATTTAATCTAATCTCATGTCCTGACATCTCATCCAATCTCATCTCCTCATCTCATTTGATCTCATCTCTTACCATATAATCTCCTCACACCAAATCTAATGACATATCATCTCATTGCATCTCATTACATCTCGTCTAATATTGTCTCATGTCTCATCTCATCTAATTTCATCTCATTATCTAAATTCATCTCTTTTAATCTATCTCATCTAATCTCGTCTTCTCTCATCTAATTTCATCTCATCTAATGTCATCTCCTCCCCTCTTATGTCATCTTATCTCATCTCATCTCATTACTGCTCGTCCAATTGCATCTCGTTTCATCTCATCATCTAATTTCATCTCTTAATTTATCTCATCTAATCTCCTCTCCTCTCCTCTCATCTAATTTCACCTCATCTAATTTCATCCCCCCCTTATCTCATGTCATCTCAGTTTCTCTCGTCTAATTTCATCTCATGTCTCTTCTCTTCTCCTCTCATCCAATCTCATCTCATCTTGTCTCATTTGATCTTATTTTATACTATATAATCTCCTCAAACCAAATCTAATGACATTTCATCTCATCTCCTCTCACCTCATCTAATTTCACCTCATCTAATTTCATCCCCCACTTATCTCATGTCATCTAATTTCATCTCATCACATCTTATCTCATTTGTCTCATATCATACTATATAATCTCCTTTAACCAAATCTAATGACATTTCATTTCATCTCATGTTTCATTTCATCTAATTTCATTTTATCTCCTCTCATCTCATTACTGCTCGTCTAATTGCATCTCATATCTCATCTCATCTAATCTCTAATGACATCTAATCTCATCTCATCTCGTTTCATCTCGTTTCATCTCATCTCATGTCTCCAAACATCCCTATGAACCCTCCTCCTACCTTCTCTCCCGTCTCCAGCCTCCACATCCTCCATCTGCAGTCGTCGCTAACAGAAACCAGGATCATGTCTTTGGGATGGAGATCGATGCAGCTGATCGGCAGCTCGTGAGCTTTGATGGAGCTCTGAAGACTGAAGGACCGAAGGTTCTTCTCAGTTTCAAACATCACCTGAGGCTTCCTCATCCTGCTGTAAACAGGAAACTCTGAGTCCTTCAGGTGTTTGATCTTCACAGGGGATTTATCACAGCTGCTTCTCTCTTTCTTCTCTCCAGCTTTTCCCTGATTCAGTTTTTCCTCCGTGGTGTTTTGAACTCTGTCCTGTAAACTGAGGAGCATCTTCTGCCTCAGAGCTGCTTGATATTTGTCCTCCAGCTGCTTCATCGCCGGTTCGTAGGACTTCAGGTGTTTCTTCAGATGTTTGAGGTCTTGGATCAGCTTGTTCTTGTCCTCTGTGACTCTTCGATGCTGCAGCCGGTGGAAGTTTCTCTCCCTCTGCATCCTCACCAGATTCTCTCCTGCAGTTAGAACCTCCACCCTGAGCAGCTCCGTCTCTTTGAGGACGGCTTCCAGCTCCGTCTGAAGGATCTGCTGGTGAGTCGAAGCATCGGGGAGGAAGAAGACGCCGGATTCTGGAGTCGGCAGCGTTTCTGAGAAGAGCTTCTGGGCCGAGTCGTACCACTCGACCTCGAAGCTGCTCAGAGTCCGCCTCAGGCCGAGTCTAAGCAGGAAGTTCCTCAGGAAATCATCCACAGATTCTGGGATGTTTGGGACGGTTTGTAGTTCTGGAGGTTCAGGTTTAATTCTGGACTCAGAAGAAGCTTCACCTCCATCTTCCTCCTCAGAGAAACCCTCCTTCCTCTCTTCTTCTGCTCTGTCTTTCCTCCTCGCTGACATTTTCTCTGCCGATGAGCTTTTTGTTTACATGTTGCCACGGTAACAGCTGTGGGGTTCCGCCTTCACTCCCCTGTGTTGTTTAGCTGTTACCGTAGCAACACATCTCCACATCATGTGACTGTATCTGAGGTTTTCTAGATAGTAAAAATACAGTTTTAAATTTTACAGCTGTTGCTAGGCTGCAAGTGAAATATATTTATGCTTTTATTTACTTTATTTTGTCTTTTTTAATTTTAAAAATGTATTTTCAAATGTAGCTTCATTTTTACACAGTTTGTAATAAAAGTTGTAATATTAAATGTAATGTGCAATATTTAATTTTCCATTATATTATGTATTTGTTACTTTACTACTTCAGACTCATTGTCAGTTTTACTTCTGACTTTTTCTTTACTTTTTAAAAACTTCTTATTACTTTTCTATCACTCACGGCATTTATTCTAATTTTATGTAATTTTACTGTAATATCTGACAAAAGAGTTTCCTTTGGAGTTTTCAAAGTCATGTAGTTACCCAACTACCCAGCCCAATGATATTTCTTATGTGCACAGAATTAATAGAAAGAATTTATTTATTTTCAATTTAATTTAATTTAATTTAATTTTGTTTAATTTTATTTTATTTTATTTTATTTTATTTTATTTTATTTTATTTTATTTTATTTCTTCTGTTCCACACTCCACTCCAGCAGGTGGCGGACCGGAAGCTGGTTTGCCAGCCGCTAATAAACCAAGCGAAGAAGAAGAAAAAGCGGAAGAGGAAGCGGCAGCTCGTCACATGACTGTCAGGAGGAAAAACACAACAGGAAGTCTTTGTTGTGAACATTTTGCTGCAGTAATAATCTCAACTTCAGTTTTATTGGATCTAAATAACAGTTTTTGCATGTTGGAGGTTTTTTTGTGTTGCGTGAAGGAACCGAACTTCACTGAGAAACCGCTCAATTGAAGCTGATCCTGACGATCCTCGGAGGTACGTAAATATTAGCCCACTATTTAAGGCATTTTCTTCAACAACACGAACTGCACGTTAATTCGGCGTTAATATAAACCAGCAAATGTGAATAAAATTAGTGAAACTGTTAAATAAGAGGTTGCTAAAGTCGTTCGTTGTGGCGGAAAACAGCAGGAAACTGGAGCTCCTGAGCAGCATCAGATTTAATAGAAATAACTTTAATATCATTTAACAACGTTCACAGTGTTTAGAGTTTGCTGAGGTACTGCAGGGACTGTTTCTGATAATATAGGTGTGTCCAGTTTTATGGGATTTTTGACTGGAGTTTGGCTGAAATGTGTTTTAATGAAAACAAAACCGGAAACCGTTAGTTTACAACACTTTATTTAATACTATAAGCTATAACAGTTGGTCTGCATCGTTAAAAGTTTAAATGTGCTTTTACTACTGCAGCTCTACATAAAGTTAGTGTTTCTTTAACTTGGCAAGACCCTCAATATCTGTACAGAAAGAGCCATAGACGGTCTAATCTACAGTATACAGCAGCGCAATATCACTTAAGTGGCAAATAATGCTAAACTGCATTTTGTTGTTCTCCAGCATCCATCAGGCTTCTCTTCATCTTCTTTAGCTCCATCTGGAAGTTTAGTTGTGAGCAGCAGCCAGGTTTAGTTGTGGTCCTCCGTCCATAGAGGTTGATGTTCTCCAGGCTCCTCCACACTGTCTGAGCTCCACACTAACTCTGGTCTCCATTGATCAGCCCTGGTCCAAGTGTGAAGCAGCTGCCGTCTGTTGTCCACAGCTAGATAGTGAAAGTAGTTCCCTGTCCGTGGAGTCATTGTAGGAGCTCTGATCAGTGCTACTATGGCTCCTTCTAGACCTCCTGGTTCCTGCTGACACTGGGCTTCACTGGTTCTTAGTGGATCACTCGTCTTCCTGGATCCTTTTTACATTTTTCTGCATTATTTTACCACGTGGAGCCATGATGCAGACATGGATAGATTAGATAGAGGTTACTGTTTATTACTTAAGTAGGATGACTTTGATACTTTGTGGTGTTCACCTGCCGATTAAGAAGCTCAACAGTGGCTCTGCTGGATGGATAGTGGTAGATAGAGTAGGTGTTTGCAGTACGATGCTAATGAACAAGAGTAAGTGAAACTAGTTTAGGAAGAGTTCACCAGAAACAAAACTAAACTTTATTAGTTCTGACTTTTGGAACCAGCTCTTGATGCTCAACCCTACTCAGAGCATGAGGAATAATCCAATCCCTACAGTGAAGCATGGCGGTGGCAGCATCATTTTGTGGGGTAGCCTCTTAGTGGAAGGGACAGGAAGGGAGAGGGGGGTATAATAAAGGCTTTAAACCCCACAAAACTGAAAAAGGCACTTCCCATTCAGTCTCAGAGGATCTGTCAGGAATTAAACTTTCCAAATCCAGATGTGCACAACCTGCAGAGTCTTACCAAAGAAGGCGCAACCGCTGAGAAAGAGGCTTCGACAACATACTGACTGATGGTATAACTATAAAAACTGTATTGTGTTGTGCTTTGCAGGGTCAGAGGTCACCATGGGGTCCACGGTGGAGAGGACAGACGAACACGTGAGGGAATACCTGATCTACCGAGGCTTCACCAACACCCTGAAACACCTGGACAGCGAGATCAAAGCCGACAAGGAGAAAGGCTTCAGGGTACGATCGAGGCCACGCGGAGGGTTTTCTCCTTTTAGGAAGAGGGGAGTGGTTGTTAATGAGAGGGTTCTTGTGTTCCTGCAGGTGGATAAGATCATCGACCAGCTGCAGCAGTTCGTCCAGAGCTTCGACCTGTCTGGTCTGAAGGAGTACTGGCTCTACCTGGACAGGCGTCTGTTCTGCCGACTGGAGGACGTCTACAAATCCACCGTGAACAAACTGAGAACCAGCCTGTACAGATACTACGTCATCAACACCATCCAGGTAGCGCCTCGTCCTGCTGCGTGTTTCTGAACCTTAGATTAGAACTCATTAACTACCTGTCGCTCTTCCAGAAAGGGAACCTGGAGAAAACTCAGGAGTTCTTCCAGAGGCAGGCGTCGGAGCTGCAGAGCCAAGCCGAGTGGCGTGATTGGTTCATCCTGCCGTTCATCCCCTCCCCCGAGCAGAACCCCGCCTTCTCGCCGTACTTCTCCCGCCAGTGGGCCGACACCTTCCTGGTGTCACTGCACAACTTCCTGTCGGTCCTCTTCCAGTGTATGCATATCCTTCAGCTGGATCCACCGTGTTCATGTCCCTTTGGTAGCCGGGTTAAACTAGTGAACTCTGTGTGCCGTTTAAATTCTGATAGCTCCTGTTTCCAGTCCTTGACTTTGTTCCACCTCAGCCTGTTCTGCTGAGCTTCGACGCTGAGGTCCAGAAGATGACAAGCCTGACTGAAGAGAACGAACAGCTCCGACAGCTGGTGAGAAGAAGACCAATTCATTGTTTTAATGGTCCAACCGTGAAAATCACAAAGGTTCATTTACATCATCGTGTCACTGAAACATTGTCAGGGTGAGCTTCAAGAGTCGACGAACAAAACCCCAAATGTACATTAAAGGTGACCTTGTTTGGTCCAAAAGGTCCTATAAGGTAAAAAGGTGAAGGAAGAATTTCACCATCGAAACTGTTCAGTGCTAAATAACATCTATTTAAATTTAACTTAACTTTATAAAATACTTTTAACTGGAAGAAGTTTTTAAACCACTTAAAGGAACATAATAAAAATTGGCAAAAAAGAAATTACCCTTGACCTTCAGAGGTAGCACTGAGAAGCATATCCACACCATGATGCTGCCACCACCATGCTTCACGTCATGATGCTGCCACCACCATGCTTCACATCATGATGCTGCCACCACCATGCTTCACTTCATGATGCTGCCACCACCTTGCTTCATATCATGATGCTGCCACCACCATGCTTCACATCATGATGCTGCCGCCACCGTTCTTTATATCATGATGCTGCCACCACCATGCTTCATATCATGATGCTGCCACCACCGTGCTTCACATCATGATGGTGCCACTACCATGCTTCATATCATGATGCTGCCACCACCATGCTTCACATCATGATAGTGCCACCGCCATGCTTCACGTCATGATGCTGCCACCACCATGCTTCACATCATGATGCTGCCACCACCATGCTTCACATCATGATGCTGCCACCACTGTGCTTCACATCATGATGCTGCCACCACCATGCTTCACATCATGATGCTGCCACCACCATGCTTCACATCATGATGCTGCCACCACCATGCTTCACGTCATGATGCTGCCACCACCGTGCTTCACACCCGCTGCTTCACACCATTATGCTGCCACCATGCTTCACACCATTATGCTGCCACCACCATGCTTCACACCATTATGCTGCCACCACCATGCTTCACACCATTATGCTGCCACCACCATGCTTCACACCATTATGCTGCCACCACCATGCTTCACACCATGATGCTGCCACCACCATGCTTCACACCATTATGCTGCCACCACCATGCTTCACACCATTATGCTGCCACCACCATGCTTCACATTATGATGCTGCCACCACCATGCTTCACACCATTATGCTGCCACCACCGTGCTTCACACCATTATGCTTCCACCACCATGCTTCACACCATTATGCTGCCACCACCATACTTCACACCATTATGCTGCCACCACCATGCTTCACATTATGATGCTGCCACCACCATGCTTCACACCATTATGCTGCCACCACCATGCTTCACAGTGGGGATGGTGTGTTTGTGATGATGATAAAAAGCAATGGAAGGGACAAAACTTCCCGGGGGTTTAATGCTTTTTAAAAGCTCTGTATTATGTCCCCTTATTTAATCAAAAACTCAAACAGTTCCATGATTTTATTTACAAAAGTTGTATCATTTGGTTTTGAAGTTTACACCAATTAGCTTGTGATTTAGTTAATTATATTTTCATCATATTTCCATCACTCAACATGCTGCATTTTAGCTTTATTCGGTTGGAAACGTTCCATACTTTAATGAAAACTCCCATCATTCTTCCCACTATTTGAATGATGTATCATGAGATTCGAAGTGATATGTTTAGTTTTGACTGTAACCTTGGTCTTGTCTCGTCCAGCTGTTCGCCCTGCAGACGGAGAGTCGGGACCAGAGGGACGGAGATGAGATGGTTCATCACAAGCTGCCGGCGTACGTCCAGAACATGGACCGGCTGGGAGACACTGAGCTGTGAGACACTAACATCACTGTCTTTACCGATGACTCACCACAACAAAGATGGCTGCCATTCTGCCGGTTTTTGATAGTGCTGAATTAAAAGACTGTAAACAACAAGATACCTTGAAACCAAAGTTATTTACGTTACAAACATGGCTGATTCCACCGACCAAAGATGGCTGCCATGCTTTAAATAAAATGAAGATAGAATTTTTCTTATATAAGCTGCTAGGGCTGCCGCTAACGAATATTTTTCAAACGATTAATTTTCCCCCACAAAAGTAAAACTAGCATTTCAGTTGAGTTTATTTTATTTTGAAAAACTGTATGTCGATGTATAAAACTGAGATTGTCGAGCAGAAGTTTTTATAAAAATGTAAAGGTTTGCGATGGAATGACCCAGCTTTGGCTTCTGGTTGGACTTTTATTGTTGTGATTCGCAGATGGCAGCCATCTTAAACCCTAAAGCTCTTTGGAAATAATAACCAGAGCTCAATTTCTGTTGATTGTTGTTCTGCGGTTTTCATTCTGATTTTATCTTTTGCTACGTTCTCCCAAAAAGCACAAGACAGGACACGTGAAGTGTTTCTGATGTTAGCACTTTAGCATGCTAGCTTGTTCGCGTTTACCTCACTGTATCTGCTGACTGCCTTTGTTTTACTGGTGTTTTGTTGTAAACATTGTATGGAAGAGACGCCATTGTTAGCTGCATGTTAGAACACGATGTGGTTGACCTCCCACTGAATGAAGGGCGCTGAAGTTGCTAAAGCTAACCGCTAGGCGATGCTACTACAGAGTAACAAATAGGAGTTGGGTTGGGAGGTTTATGATTGAATCCTTTGACTGGTGCCAAATAGATCAGATGTGTTAGACTAAACTAAACTGACTGAGGTTGCTTATCCTCTGTAGATACTGCAGTAGCATGAAAGGAAATGTGAGGGCGCTGTTGTTGTTTTTTGTTTGTTTTTTTTGCACGAGTGATGTAACACAATGTTCAGAAACCTCCTATCTCTATCATCATCCTGGAGTCACTTCTAGATTTTTTGGGCACTTGAACGCAAACTAAACTGAGTGACTTTGTTTTTATTGATATAAAGTATATTTAAAGCATTTTTAACTAACTTATTGTTAATGATAAAGTATTTATCCTGTTGCAGTATTGCCACTGTGTGCTGTGTTGCGGTTGATGTTGCCAAATAAACAATTCACCTGATGAATTGTTGTTTCTTGTCAGTACGATCCGTTTTTACAAATTTCAGTGGGTTCTTTAGACCAGTGGTTCTCAACTGGTCCAGCCTCAGGACCCACTATGTCTCTGTTAATTACAGTCGTGACCCAAATTTTTGAAATGTGCTGTTCCTGTTAACAAATTAAGGTTTATTTGGGTGTAGCCTCAACGCATTTTGATACAATTTAGGAAAATTTTGGGGTTTTTTTTGCTAATTTTGGTATATTTGGACACTTTTGCCAAGTTTTTGGGCATATTATGCCCAATTTTGACAGATTCTGAGCACATTTTCGTGTATTTTTGGGACGTTTTGGCATAAATTTCTCCAATAAGCTGGCAGAACCAAATCTAGAGGTTAATAGTGGGCAACTACTGGTGTCACCACCACTAAATATCCTACTACTGAAAGCAAACTGTGTCATAAGAGACACGTCCTTTAAAATAAAAGACTTTATACCACTAATTTTTTGGGGTGGATGCTTCTGCGACCCTCTAAAAATGGCTTCGCGACCCACCAGTTGGGAACCACTGCTTTAGACAATGATGGAAGGCTGTAGACCTGACTGACAAATACAGTACACTCTAAAATTCATATTACTGATAAAAAAAACTTTAATATACAGTAAAATCAAATCACCATTCACCACCTTGCTTCACATCATGATGATGCCACCACCATGCTTCACAGTGGGATGGTGCGTTTGTGATTATGTGCTGTGTTTGGTGTCCGCCCAACTTAGAGTCTAGTCTGGTGCCCAATAAGCTCCATCCTGGTCTCCTCAGACCAAAGAACCTTCTTCCAGTTGACTTCAGAGTCTCCACATGTCTTCTGGTGACTCTAGTCCAGTTGTATGAACAGTCTGTCCCATCTCAGTTCCTGAAGCTTGGAACTCCTTCAGAGGAATCATAGGTTTCTGTGGAGGGATAAGAATTGCTAGTTTTACTTAACAAAAGAAAGACATCAAGAAGACATACGCCAGTCAGTCTAAGCATTAAAACCGGCAGCCTAACATTGTGTAGTTTCCCCTTGTGCCACCATAATAGCTCATCAAAGCATGGACTCCACAAAACATCTGAACATGTCCTGTGGTATCAGACACCAAGACATTAGCAGCAGATTCTTAAACTCCTGGAAGTTGCTAGACGAGGCCTGCATGGATTGGACTTCCTTATCCAGCACATCCCACAGATGCCTGATCAGATTCAGATCTGGGGAATTTAAAGGCCAAGTCAACACTTTGAACTCCTTGTGGTGTTCGTCAAACCATTCCTGAACGATTTGGCAGACAGCAATGTCAGGGAATACCGTTGCCATGAAGGGGTTTATGTACATACAGTGATGTTTATTTAGATAATATGTGTCAAGGGAAGCAGAACGTTGCCCGTCATCCTTTCTTTAGATAAGACCACTTGATGTAAATCAAAACATGATTCATCAGAGCAGGCCACCTTCTTCCATTGCTCCATGGTCCACTTCTAATGCTCCCATGGAAATTTTAAGGAACAGTATCAAAATAAAAGTCTCAACACGATCAAGATCAGGCACAAAACATCCATGAATCAAGTAAAGAACTGAAACTCCCTGTAAGCAGGTGAAGTAGATCGAGACCCTTCCACAATGCTTAAGTTAATGAAGTTATCAAAGCTGGACTCTGGTACTGTGATTTATGAATCCAGTGATCCGCCTCAATAATTCCAGAATGACCAATAATCCCAGCAATAGACTCTTCACACGTCATCCTAACATGGAACAGGCAAGTCTTTGGATAGCGTTCCTGTCTGAAAGAAGATTTGTACCATAAACATGCCTACCCATGTGGACACCTTCAGCTTGGTTATTCAGAATGCAAATGAACCCAAAATAGAAGGGAGTCTAATTTCTTACTGACTCTACTGACTCTAGGATGCAACAAGATGTGATATCGAAGCTCCAAGTCCTGCTAGTTCATGGACTTGCAAAGACGGAGTTTGGGGCCAACGTGTCCAATGGGCTTCAAGCCATAGCAGGCGGCTTACAATTTGAGTTCCTAGAGGTCTGTTACCTGCCACTCCAATCCTGCTTGAGTACAACTTCTCAAAAATGGTAAAATACAACAGCAAGGAGGTGGACGCTAACTTATAAGATGAATATAGCGATTGGTTATGTGTCTTCATGATGCGCACTACCTTAAACAAACTCTTAACTCTTCTGAGTTTGACCTAACACCATTGTAAGACTCAGCTGAATCAGTTCAAGATCATCTGTAAGTTATTTTGTTGGATCTGGGAGCAACACATCTCAGTACTTAAGCCATGTTTGTACGCAAGATAATCAGGATCAACACCTGTATAGAATTTGGTGTCATCAGCATAGAAGTGAAGTAAATGGTGTGTTTGCAAATGTGGATCCATTGCGGTAACATTCACAGATTGTTTTTTGATGATTCAATGGAATTAAAGTCCTCAGAATACTAGACCTTACATATTTTCTAATCTAAAAGGCAGCTTACCATCACATAACTCACAGATCAGCATGCAACAACATCAGCGCATCTCCAAAACAAAGGGAAGCGTAAACGGGTACAGCTTTGCCGAAGCTTCGTCTTGGGCTTCATAATCAATCTCAGCATGCTCTTAAGTCTTGATTCTTTTACAGTTTGGATTCAGTGGGAAGTCTTTCAGCACAACATTGTTAAATTACCCACTTTTGCTTCCTCTTGTTGCCCTTCTAGGGACTTGGTGTCGAGCCAGCGAGCCGTGAGCGCCGCCACCACTCCTTCCAGGAACTTCTTCTCTACATTCCTACCGCAAGGCCGACGCGCTCCAGGCAAACCGAACCAGATGTCCACCGGATCTTCTCCGAACCAGGCGGCAGTCGGCAGAAAGGACCCAACAACCAATCCGGTGAGGGCAAGGAGCTGCAAAACTGCAAAATTACCAAACCGCTTTGACTCCCCAGTTGATCGGTTCTTTGAAAAAGCTGTTTTAAGGTGTTGAGACTCAGGTGTGCTTGGTTTCATGTCCACTAGATGCTGCTCTGAGCAAAAACACCATCCTATAGAGCTCTTAGGTGGTAATTTAACTTCTTCTGATGTGAGTCTATAGTGAGATTTTGAAAATTAGCGTCTTCTGAAGATCATGCAAAGACCAAAACTCCAACTCCTAAATCAACGGGAGCTCTGACAAAGTAAGTAGTGAACCAACAACCACCTACTGGATGGACCAGATCCGACTTTGCACTTCATTATACCTAGTTCCTGATTTGTCCAAAGCAAGGGTGTCTTAATATATCATGCTAGCACCAAGTTTCAAAACATCCCCCCAGAAAGTTGTAGGGGTTCTGCACAGATATTTGACTTGTGTGTTGCTACACTTATGGTTATCAACTTCTCTTTTAGCCTCCAAAGTCTAAAGACGCAGCCCAAGCTAAGGACGTGAAGCCACTTTCCAGCCAGCTATCAACCAGTGAACCAGCGAGTTCCCAGTCTCAACAGTCTACAAACCAGTCAGCAAACCAGTCAGCTAACCAGAATCCCAGACACAAGAGAATCCAGGACCATGAGAAGGAGAGGAAGGAGCTTTTCTCCAAGCCACCACCGCAGGTACCTGAATGCTTTCAACAGAAAAGACCTTAGATTAGTCTGTATGCTAAGCTATGCTAATGGCCTCCTGGCTCTGCTTGACGCATAGATGTCCACGTGATGATCTCAGATGAAATAACCTCCAACAAACTCTCTGGTCTGTTCAGTTTAAACGTATCCTTCCCTTCCATGTGTCGCCTTCAGACTCCAGAGAGGAAAGTGGAGTCCACGGAGGTTGAACCTCCTTCAGAACCTCCGACTGAACCTCCAGACTCCTCAGCAGCAGCAGAGGGAGGAGGTCTGTCAGCGGAACAGCCTTTCATCAAGCTGAGCCAGGAGGAGTATGGAGAGCATCACTCGTCCATCATGCACTGCAGGTTATCTTCAGCGCTTTTACCTTTCAGCAACGCGAAAGCTTCCGTCTTTCTCTGTCGTCACTCCGTCTTCTGGTTTCCAGGGTCGACTGTTCCGGTCGTCGGGTTGCCAGTTTGGACGTAGACGGAGTCATCAAGGTGGATCTGCGTCACAGTTTCCTCTGGAGTTGCATGAAAACTGATAGAAACTTGTAGTAAACCCTTCATCCTCCTCCTCTTCTTCAGGTTTGGTCCTTCAATCCCATCATGCAGACCAAAGCCACCATCATGTCCAAGTCCCCTCTACTGTCTCTGGAGTGGGCGACCAAACCGGACCGACTGGTACCAACAAGAACTCCACCTTAATCACTTATTAGAATCATGTGCTTGGTTTTATCATGTTATAATATTCTCATGACACATCTGTCCGTGTGTCCTCAGCTGTTGCTGGGCAGTGGTGTCGGAACAGTTCGGCTGTACGATACAGACGCAAAGAAGAATCTGTACGAGATGAACATCGATGAAACTCACCCACGGTAAACCTGGATGTCTTCTGTGTTAAATAGCTGCACCCGAAATGGTCGACGGACATTTTAAAAAATATATGTATACCTTGAAAAGTGTTTATCAGTGTAAAATGTCACAAATATCTTTATAAATATCCAAATTTTATGCTGTAAAAATCTACGGCTAAGCTACATGCATGAGTTTAGCGTGTTGTGGGTAAATATTCTGACCCTGACACGCCTCCCTTCCGTGTTCCAGGATCCTGTCTTTAGCCTGCAGCCCCAGCGGATCTTCCTTCGTCTGTTCGGCTGCAGCTCTCAGTCGGTCCGGAAACGTCTCCGGCCAGCTGCTGCTCTGGGACACGAAGACGGTCAAACAGCAGGTAGTTAACCAGCAACCTGCTAGTTCACCAACAGTTAACTAGTAACCTGCTAGTTCACCAACAGTTAACCAGCAACCAGTTAGTTCACCAACAGTTAACTAGTAGCTTGATAGTTCACCAGCAGTTAACTAGTAGCTTGATAGTTCACCAGCAGTTAACCAGCAACCTGCTAGTTCATTTACAGTTAACTAGTAACCTGCTAGTTCATTAACAGTTAACTAGTAATCTGCTAGTTCAATAACAGTTAACTAGTAACCAGCTAGTTCATTAACAGTTAACTAGTAACCAGCTAGTTCATTTACAGTTAACTAGTAACCTGCTAGTTCATTAACAGTTAACTAGTAACCAGCTAGTTCATTTACAGTTAACTACTAACCTGCTAGTTTACCAACAGTTAACTAGTAATCTGCTAGTTCATTAGCAGTTAACCAGCTAGTTCACCAACAGTTAACTAGTAACCAGCTAGTTCATTAACAGTTAACTAGTAACCTGCTAGTTCATTAGCAGTTAACCAGCTAGTTCACCAACAGTTAACTAGTAACCGGCTAGTTTATTATCAGTTAACCAGCAATTCACCAGCAGTTAACTATAACTTAGTAGTTCTCTAGCAGTTAACCAGTAACCAGCTAGTTCACAAACACTTAACTAGTAACCACTTAGTTCATCAACAGTTAACCAGCAACCAGTTAGTTCGCTAACAGTTAACCAGTAATTCACTAACCGTTAACCAACAAGTTAGTATTCGGTAACAAACTGAACTCCTAATGAGTGGCTGGATGCAGATCAGTTTTTTGCTGAAGTTCATCCATGTTGGGTTGAGAACTTTACACATGCTAACATGCTAACAGTTTAGCATTAGGCTCTATTGTACACATGTAGTGTTTAGCACGCTAGCATGCTAACTTTGCATTCTAGTTCTTTGAGTTATGTGCAGTATTTTGATAAACGAACTGTAACATTAACACAATAGGGTGCAATAATAACTGCTGCCTGTACAATATTATGTTTGAGGTGCAGCAAAAAGCCCTTTGATAGTATTTCCTGCTGCCTTGTTTTAGTCTTGTAAATATACATCTTGCACTGTTTTATACTCAATAGTTGCTACGTGTTTATACTTGTGCACTGACAGTAAAGTCATTGGTTGCCATTAGCATGTTTAGCGTTAGCGTTCCCTTCCTGTGGCTGTAGTTCAATCTTAGTTCTGACTTTCTGTCTCCCAGCTTCAGTTCTCTTTAGAACCGGAACCGGTCGCCATCAACTGCACGGCTTTCAACCACAACGGGAACCTGCTGGTGACCGGAGCCGCTGACGGGATGATCAGACTGTTCGGTCAGAGATGATTCTCACTGTAGATTCATGTGGTGACTCTTTACCGTCACTTACCGTAACCCCTCTTCATCCCGTAGACATGCAGCGGTATGAGAGCGCCATGAGCTGGAGGGCTCACGACGGAGAAGTTTACAGCGTCGAGTTCAGCTACGACGAAAACACCGTGTTCAGCATCGGAGAGGACGGGAAGGTTTGGAGGACAGAATCAATATCAAACATAGAAACGTGTTTTAAAATGTGACCGTGTGGTTTAATGAGCGAATGTTTGTGGGTCCAGTTCATCCAGTGGAACATCCATCGCTGTGGAGTGAAGCAGTCGGAGCAGGTTCTACCTCAAGATGCCACCGGACCCTTCGTCCTATCAGGATACAGCGGATACAAACAGGTGAGTGGTTGCCATGGAAACAGCATCCTAGATCGTCAGGTCCTTCTGCTCCAGCATCTCTGACTTACTGATGGATGAATAAACTCTGTTCCAGGTTCAGGTTCCTCGAGGTCGACTCTTCGCCTTCGACTCTGAAGGTCAACATGTTCTGACGTGTTCCAGCTCCGGAGGTCTCATATACCGAGTGAGTCCAGTTCTCTTAGTCCACACCCAGCGTCACAACAAGTGAAACTGGTCCCAAACCAGTCCAAAACCAGGTCTCATACCTAGTCTAAAACCAATTTAAAGCCAGTCTAAAACTAGTGCACAACTAAGTTTAAAACCAGGTCTGCAAACAAGTCTGAAACCAGTTCAAGATCAAGTCTAAAATCAGCCCAAAACCAGTCTAAAGCCAGGTGTGAAACCAGTTGAAAACCAGTCTAAAACTGGTCCACAACTAAATTCTAAAACTGGTTCACTACAAAGTCTAAAATTAGCCTTAAAACAGGCCCAAACCAATTAAAAACAAGGTCTAAAACTTGTTTAAAACCATCCCAAAACCAGGTCTAACACCACGTCTAAAACTACTCCACAACTAAATTGTAAACCAGGTCAACAACAAGTCAAAAACCATTTCAAAGCAGCTCAAAACCAGGTCCAAAACCAGTCTAAAACTAGTCCATAACTAAGTTACAAACCACGTCCACATCAAAGTTTAAAACCAGTTCAGACCAGCCTTAAGCCCGCCCAAAACCAGTTAAAAATACCTGGTCCAAAACAGACAAAACCAGTTCTAAACCAGTCTAAAACTACTCCACAACTAAATTCTAAACCAGGTCCACAACAAGTCAAAAACCATCTCAAACCAGCCCAAAACCAGTCTAAAACTAGTCTATAACCAAGTTTAAAACCAGGTCTGCAGCCGAGTCTGAAACTGGTTCAAAACTGGTTCCAAATCAAGTCTAGGCCAAAACCAGTCTAAATCTAGGTCTAACACCAAGTCTAAAACTGCTTCACAACTGAATTCTAACCCACGTCCACATCAAAGTCTAAAACCAGTTCAGACCAGACTTAAACGAGGTCCAAAACCTGTTGAAAACCAGCATAAAACCGGTCCAAAATCAGGTGTAACAATGAGTTCAAAACCAGTCTAAAACTAGTCCACAACTTATCTCAAAACCAGGTCCATAATCACTTCTAAGCCCAGTTCAAAACCAGTTCAAATCCACAATAAAAGCATGTCCACTACTGGTCTAAAACCACTGCAAAACCAGGATCAACACCAGGTCCAGAACCAGGTCCGTCTTTCAGGACAGTTTGTGAAGTTTTAACAGGTTAAATCAACCTGAATATTTACCATTAATCTTATTTATGTCATATTTATTTGTCTTTTTCTTTATATTAAATTCATTTTTTTGTTTTACATTGTGATTGGCTGACGTGACCCTGCCCCTCCTCCAGCTGACCAATGGGGATCCAGCTCTGGACAGAGTCCTGTCGCTGGGCGGACACAAAGCTCCCGTGGTGACGGTTGATTGGTGCTCGGCGGTGGACTGTGGGACCTGTCTGACGGCGTCCATGGACGGGAAGATCAAACTGAGCACGCTCCTGGCCCAGAAGTCCTGATCGACACGGACCGCCAAGTCAGTCTGAGCAGTTCCTGATCGATTAGACCAGAACCGGATCAATACATCGTCAATGAAAACTCATCATGTTACATTCAGATCAGCATTAAAATCTCACTGAAACTCACCACTGAGAACGTTCTCTTTATTGCAGATAGTGATAGTGAAATGCTGTAAATGTAGTTGAAATATTACACATGAAAGTTAAATAACGTCCATGAACTGACATATTTGACATGAAGTTAGATTATTATACCCGATGATGTTCATTGATGATTTAATTTGTTTGTGATACCATTTCAGCATTTACTCAAGGGATCCATTTTTAGTAGAGTATTTTATTAAATATATATCATATTATATTTGATCAGTTTTATTATTATTACACATAAACAGCAGAGGGTTTGTTCAACTGTCCTGACCTGAGGCTGCAGTACCGCCTCTCTGCCGCAGGAGGAGCGGCGCTGTAACACCGTGAGCCATAAATTCCTCCAGTGAAGAAGAAGCAGCAGCAGCCACAACAATAATACAGCGGAGCTCCAGCGGCTGCAAACCAGGTAGATGTCCGAATTCAGCTCCTAATCCTCGGGTTGACGAACACCGACGGTCCGCTGCTGTCTCCAGGAGGAGAACAAATCTTCACGGAGCTCAATCCAGGCGCCATGTTTGTGTCTGAGCGCAGCTACGAGCTGCCGTCGCTGTAGGAGGAGAAGCTAGCTGCTGCTCCGTTAGCTTGTTTACCCCGAGCCTCCTCCGGTTCGGTTCTCCGGTTCATGTCACTGGGCTCCGGTACCGCGGGCAGCCATGGAGAGCCTCTACAAGCGGAAGATGTTCGCCTCGATGCGGAAGACCAAAGTGGCCGCGTCGAAGAAGCGTCAGATCGGCCTGCCCGCTTCCATCCTGGACGACAGTGACGAAGGCTCCTTCTCCTCCTCCTCGTCCTCCGGATCCCAGTCCGACTTCCAGAGCTCCCCGGAGGAGGACAGCGAGCAGGAGGACCGGGGCCGCAGCGAGTCCGGGGCCACCTCCAGCGACGACAGCCGCTCCGTGACCCGCAGGAAGCGCTCGTTCCTGGGCGGCGATGACAGCTCGTCCTCGTCCAGCGAGGAGGATGAAGAGGACGAGGAGGAGGAGGACAAGAGCCAGCCCCGGAGGTCGGTGCAGCCCCGGAAGAGGAGCCGGCTGCAGCGGCAGGACGAGTCCGACTCGGACCAGGAGGAGAAGCGGAGAGAGGAGGCCGAGAAGGCGAAGAGGAGGCAGAGACACAACAAGCTGCTGGCGCTGTCCCGGAGGATGAAGGCCCGGGTCCCCAACCGGAGGAGGAGCCGCCTGAAGCAGGTACAGCTCCGGGGCAGGGCCGCTCAGCGTGGGGCCACCTGGGGGGGTGCTTGTTCACCTCAGAGCCGTATTTTACAGTTTATTATGTAATTTATCTGATATTTCTGGATTAAAACGGACCATCTGTGTGACTGCTGTTGGGTTATTGAAGGGAAAAAATCACCTATAATAATAATAATTAACTTTATTTCCTCAGCAGCTTCCAAAACTAGACTTACAAAGAGCTTTAGAAACACTACAATATGAAAGTCTTTAAAAACAGCAATAAAACATGAGTGACTCCCGGGACACACGGAAGTTTAGCACAAACTGTTGACCTGAAATCCGCTACAGTTGTGTCCCACCAGTAGCGTGATCACGGATGTGTCCAGGCAACAGGAGGACCTCCGCCTCACAATCAGCCTTAAGACCATCTATAGAGATAAACAGAGATATTATCATCAACTTACTGCCTTTGTTTAACTGCTATGTAATGGATGCTAGCGTAGTGGTTTTATGGTGACCCAATGGATCCAACTGGACTCAAAGCAAACAGGTTCTTAGGAGGAACCAGATTAGAACCAACTAAGAACCAGAACTAAGACCTGGTTCTTCTTGGGAAGGAAGGAAAGAAAGAAGGAAAGAGAGAGGGAGGGAGGGAGGAAAGGAAGGGAGACAGCAAGGGGAAGGAAGGAAGGATGGAATCAAAGAAGGAGGGAATCAAGAAAGGAAAGAAGGAAGGAAGGAAGGAATGAAGGAGGGAGGGAAGGGAGGGAAGGAAGGAAGGAAGAAAGAAAGGGGAAGGAAGGAGGGAAGGGAGCATTGATCTTATTGTTTCACTGCTATGTAATGGATGCTAGCGTAGTGGTTTTATGGTGACTCAATGGCTCCAACTGGACTCCTTGTCAATGGAAACAGGTTCTTGGGAGGAACCAGATTAGAACCAACTAAGAACTAGACCTGGTTCTTCTTGGTGGAAAAGGGGTATCAGAGGAAGTAATACTAAACAGCTGAAAGCAACAAATTAAACTTTTGTCCGTCGTCTGAAGTCACAGCTTGTGTCCTTCGCTGCTTCTGTAACTAGGAAACACCAGTTGAAGTGAAATCAGCCCACAGCTTTCTAGACCTGCAGCTTCAACCAGGGTTCTATGACATGTTTGTGTTTCCAGGGCGGCGGAGACGAGGAGGAGTCTAAAGACGCCGAGGATGAAGACGGAAACAAAGGAGAAGATGGCGACAAGAAGGAATCGTCAGGAAGCGAAGAAGGAGGGAAAGATGAGGAAGAGGAGGAGGAGGAGAAGGAGGAGGAGGAGAAGGAGAACTAAAGACTTCATGTGGAAGTGACTCACAGCTTTGTACAGTTTTTCTCTCCTGCAGCGCTGAAAGTGGAAACACTTTGGAGCCGAAGCTGCTGAAGGTTTTCCTGGTTCGTCCTGCTGCTGTAGAAGCAGACGACATGTTGGATGTTGTGGAGCCGAGTCCGTCGCTCCAGATGAAGACTATCAGTGGCTGAGTTCTGCTGATCTGCTGACATGTTCGTTTAAAATCCCGCATCGGTTCCTGTTCCGTTAAACTGTCAGGTAACACTAAACCTAACCGAGCTGCAAACACCTACAGCAAAGATCACCACAGTCTGAGTGACGCTTTAATTCACTTTATTGTTTTGTTTTATGTATTTTAGGGTTTGTTCTGATTCTAAAAGAGTCATCGATTCCTAAACAACGTCTCCTGGTTTTTACACAACGACAACATCTGAGGAACTATTAAAGATAAACACCTGAAGTCTTCTCTGTTATTTCTCATCATGTCACTGACTCAGGATCTGTTATATTGATAATATAATCTCCATTATCTGCTGTGTTATCAGTCTGAGCTCAAAGATCATTGTGATGTGAAGCACGGTGGCGGCAGCATCATGATGTATACTAGCTTGTAGCTCCTTCTAAGGAGTCATAGGTGTCCGATATTATAGATTCTGAATCAGAGACATGATGAGAAATAACAGAGAAGACTTCAGGTTTTTATCTTTAATAGTTCCTCAGATGTTGTCGTTCAAACAGACTCAGATTTAATGAGGAAAAACCCGCTAGAAGTGGGTCAACGGAGAGTTTTTAATACAAATATCTCAGAAAGTATTTGATCTATGAAGCTAAAATTTCACAGATTTCTTGATAAATCTCTGTTTTAGGAGCAAAGAGTTTCAATGTCAGTAAATATGACAATAGTAAGTATTTGGTAATGATTTAATTTCAAAATTAGGAACAAAAATCTGTAGAAAAACTGAAAACCGGGCTTCATGTCACAAAAAACACATTAAAAAAGGTGAAACTACGGAAGCCCTAAACGGCCACGGTCCAACTGAATTTTGTTACTCTGTTTTCTCGTTATAACGACTTAATTTTCCGGTGAGGTTCAAAGTGAAACCAACCCTCCAGACCAGAAGGAGCTCTGCCACCGCTGCACACTACCGACTGAGAGTTCGTTAAAGTTGGAAAGATGTTCACAGATTCAGACTTCCAGCATCAATAACTCATTAGTGACACGTTGTCAAATCATAATCGATGCCTCTTTCCATCGTTGTCAGGTAGACAATGTGCTACAAGCCCAGCTTTATCAACAGTAGCTGTCTTTCAGGCTGCAGAAATAACACTGGTGTCTATGAGCAGCCGGCTGGGAGATGAGTGTCCAGGGACCGTCTGCAAATTACAAAACAAGAGACACCACACAAATGTTCAATAACGTCCCCCTTATCCACTGTAGTGTCACCAGAATCACTGCAGCCATCGACTGGCTCCTGTTGATCAGACCACAACACTTGGTTTGACATACATGTATATATAAAAATCATACCGTCTGCAAAACTGCAAATTGCAGACGGTCCCTGGACACTCATCTCCCAGCCGGCTGCTCATAGACACCAGTGTTATTTCTGCAGCCTAAAGACAGCTACTGTTGATAAAGCTGGGCTTGTAGCACATTGTCTACCTGACAACGATGGAAAGAGGCATCGATTATGTTCTGACAACGTGTCACTAATGAGTTATTGATGCTGGAAGTTCACAAGAGCACGAGAAACTTACATTTTAATTATTTTCTGCCAATGTCCCTTTAGGGGCGCCGTAGTGTTTGACATATGAAGCTAAAACTTCACAAATATCTTCATAAATACTCAGATTTCATGTTATAGAAACTTCAGGCTAATCAGAGACGGTGGAGCAGAAAATTTGAGGGTCTGAGATGAAAAGTACAGTCAGACAAATGTGACTCCTGCGACTGTTCCTCCATCTAGTTTCGTTACTCGTGCTTTAATGTAAAGCATTTCACAGTTTTCTTGACTCCTGAACCTTAAAGAACCAAAATCGATGAGCAGAAACTACAACCCGAGTCTTTTTTTAAAAAAGTTTTAAGGTGGAACTATCCGTGCAGCGCTGACCGTTGAAGCTCGCTAGGCGTCAGAGCGTCACGTTAAACCTCTGCAGTGTTTGTTTTAACTTATTATTGCTGTCCAGGTCTTTGTGGACGTCACAGGGACGTGTCAGTAGATCAGCAGGACGCCGTCGGCCAAGTTGGAACCTGGATTCTGTGTTTCTTGGAGCAGAGAAACTGAGAGCATCGCCGTGACGAGCGTCCGGTCTCCAGCTTCTGCTTCTTCTCAGATCCTGATAATAAAACTGAGACTCTGGACTGAGGCTCCTGCAGTATTTACAGACGGCACCAACCAACGGGCAGCACTCTGATCGCTTCTGTTGCACTTTCCTGCTCTTCTACTTTCAGTTTAAACCGAGTCGGGCTCTTTCCCTGCAAAGCGGGGGGCTTTTATTTTGAAAGCACCGGCGTCGGATCGACTCCTGCTTCCTCTCGAGTGTTTCATTGTACAGAGGCTTTTGATTTGTCGAGCAGGTTTTGCAGCATTGAGGCACTTCTTTTCTCTCCGGCTGCAGTTCCTTCATCGCCAACCTTCCCTCATAGCTGAATATATCTCGTTAGGACCCCGGAGCTCGTTAGTTTGGCCGATTAAAGGCAGTGAAATGCAGTTAAAACCCTGTGAAAAATGTCCGTGTACAGTTTGAAGGATCAACTCCAGACTCACCGCTGATTATTCACCATCGTTTCTACGACACGAAAACCAAACATTAGTTTCTCCGTCAGGTTCTGGACACAAACACAGCGACTCCTGTAGATAGAACTCCTCTGGACGAAACACCCGGAAGCTTTTTTCTACTTTTCTATTTATTTCCTCGTCTCTAACGTCGGTTCCGGTGCAGCGTTCGTGTCTAAACTGGACTAATAACCTCCCTAAAAGGAAACTGCTCTCCTTCCTCCTTCCTTCTCTCTGATCTCTGTAACGTTGGCGGACATGACGGCTGGATAGAAGTTGAGCCTGTTTGTTTGTTCTGAGCTTCGATGAATGAATGTTTTGACGTCCAGTTTTCAGAACTGAACCCACAGAGTGTTTCTGAGCCTCGAGGCCTTTATTCCTCTGTTTCTTTTTTCTCGACGAATGAACTCGCTATGTTAAACAGTATAGTGGCGACACACACATCATAGCTGCATATCAGTGCTGTGTATTTACTTGTTTTCAGTGTATTTCTGGTCTTTTGTTGCTGTATAAAGCTCTTCAGACCAAACCACCGTGTTGAAAACAACTTTTATTAATAAAGGCTCTTTTTTTGATCAACAGAATCCGTGTTGAAACCGTCGGATGTCAGGTTTGGTCGCATAAAACTACATTTCCCATGATGCTCCTATTGCTTCCTTACTTTTTATGTAAAAAATGAGAACTAACAAATGTATGTCAAACATCTGGTCGGTCACCAAGACTCCTATGACTCCTCTGAAGGAGATACAAGAAGGAGACTAGTGAGGGAGGACACCAAGACTCCTATGACTCCTCTGAAGGAGTTAGAAGAAGGAGACTAGTGAGGGAGGACACCAAGACTCCTATGACTCCTCTGAAGGAGCTACAAGAAGGAGACTAGTGAGGGAGGCCACCAAGACTCCTATGACTCCTCTGAAGGAGTTAGAAGAAGGAGACTAGTGAGGGAGGACACCAAGACTCCTATGACTCCTCTGAAGGAGTTAGAAGAAGGAGACTAGTGAAGGAGGCCACCAAGACACCTATGACTCCTCTGAAGGAGTTAGAAGAAGGAGGCTAGTGAGGGAGGCCACCAAGACTCGTATGACTCCTCTGAAGGAATTTGATGTTTTTGCCAAGTCGGTTTTTTGAATTTGAGATCAAAACACAATAAAGGAGACAAGAATATGCTAACTTTTAAATTTTATTAAGTTTTATTCATATGACATTTATCTAATTTTATGTAATTTTAATTTTATTTCATGCCAATTTAATTCTCAGGATGTCCAAAAGTTAAATTCCCACCTGCCTAAATCGCGTCCCCTGCTGGACACCGTACTTACTACAGGAAGCCATTAGAAGCGAGCTCAGCCAATCAGATGAGAGAACGGCGGTCAGGTGACTCAGCCTCCGCCGCCATCATTGTTAGTGGCAGTGAAGCCCGTGCGGAGGGTCAGCAGGAGAACCAGCGGAGCTTCGTGGAGCAGCAGTCCGGGCGTCAGTGAGTGTTGTCCGGGCAGCAAGCATGGTTCAGACGTGCTCGGCGTACGGCTGTAAGAACCGCTACCACAAAGACAAAGACATCTCCTTCCACAAGTAAGTTTAAAGAAAGTGTGTGTGGGAGCTAGTTAGCATTAGCCGTCCAGACATGTTAGTTAACAGTGTGTCGTACTGCTGAAGAGTCGCCACGGAGCGGCGGCACCAGACTCCGTTCACTAATCTGCTGTTTAAAGATTAACTGGTCGCCGTCAACCGGATATTAGATTTAGAATTTGACATACGACGTTTTTCGTGTCCGCAGATGTCACTGATAAAATCGGGTCACGGTCAACTCACCAACATGTAGTTTTATTTTAATAAATTTAAAGTCTTTGATCAAGTTCACCCGCCTGTCGCACAGTTCTCCTTCTTCAAAGTAACAAGTTCACCAGCGCGGCGGCTACGACGGGGATACCCAAACACCCACGTTTATATGTCATTTAAACTTAACCCATTCATTTTATTGCAGATTTTTCCACGCCGAATTTACAAGAATATAATAAATATGCGTAAAAACACTTTCAATTATATTCTCCAACAGATTTGAATTGTCCAGACGTAATGAAACAGCAAATTCTCGTTTTTTTCAATGGAGTTTGGGTAAAGCTCACTTCTGGCGCTAATGCTAGCCTGGAGTCTCCACTGGTGGAGCAGAGTAAACATGTGGAGAGCCTGTGAATGTGGCCATGTGAGAGGAGCTGGAGCACACTTTGGTCAACAGGCAGCAGAAGTTAAAGTTTTATTTCACAGTTTCATGAAGCAGCTGTTTGGGTTCGGTTCAGTGTAAATCCCTGAGATCTGACCAGCAGCTGACAGCCTCAAACTCTCTTCAATGTAAATACTTGGTCACAAAAATAGAAAACAACATGAGTTTTGCAGTTATGGTCAATAATTTAGTTTCTTTAAGATGTTAAATCTGTGTTTCTTGCTGTGTTTTTAATATGTAAAGCTGTTTTGCCCTATTTTTGTCCAGTGTCCTGCACAAATGAAGCTGCCACGCCTCACTTTTATTGAACTTTGATAGCTGATTGAGCAAGTTGCATCATAAAGAACTTTTTAATTATCTCAGAAAGGACTTGATATACAAATCTAAAATTACACCAATATATTTTAAAAATCAGTGTTTTATGCTGTAAAAGTATCAGGGAAATCACAATTAATTATTGATATTAAGGCCGGTGATACTGTTCACTGTTACATTTACTGCTGTATTAATGTGTTTATCATCTCTGGTGCTCCAGGTTTCCTCTGGCCCGTCCGGATGTCTGCGGCAAATGGGTTTCAGCGATGAGGAGGAACAACTTCAAGCCGACGAAGTACAGCAACATCTGCTCGCAGCATTTCACCAAAGACTGCTTCAAGAGGGAATGCAACAACCGGGTGCTGAAGGAGAACGCAGTGCCGTCGCTGTTCACCTTCAACCTCAGCATCAAGGTGAACAGGATCCGAATCCACACACAGTCCAGTAACTATATTCTCTGTTAATAAGCGAACATGCTGGTTGGGTCCAGACTGGAACAAAAACCATTTTTATTTTCTATGTTTGTCAGGAGAACAGAGATTTTAAAAATAACCCCTCCCACTGTAATCATGACTCATATCCGTCCAGATAATCCCAGTATGGTTCTTCCAGTCTCACGTTATCCGGAGCTTCTGTCTCTGATTTGCTGTTTAAAATGGTTTAAAATGGTATCTGTGAAGTTTTAGCTTCATATGTCAAATACTTTCTGAGATATTAAATAAATAAAATAAGAAACTGCCCGTCAGTTCGCTTTCAGTCTGTTTGAACGACAACATCTGAGGAGCTACTAAACATAAAAACCTGAAATGATCACTGTCATCATGTCACTGATTCAGAATCTGTAATATTGGACACCTATGAATCATTTGAAGGAGCTACAAGCTAATTGACATCATGATGCTGCCACCACCATGCTTCATGTCATGATGCTGCCACCACCATGCTTCATGTCATGATGCTGCCACTGCCATGCTTCACATCATGATGCCGCCACCGTGCTTCACATCATGATGCCGCCACCGTGCTTCACATCATGATGCTGCCACCACCATGCTTTACGTCATGATGCTGCCACCGCCATGCTTCACGTCATGATGCTGCCACTGCCATGCTTCACGTCATGATGCTGCCACCACCATGCTTCATGTCATGATGCTGCCACCGCCATGCTTCACGTCATGATGCTGCCACCACCATGCTTTACGTCATGATGCTGCCACCGCCATGCTTCACGTCATGATGCTGCCACCACCATGCTTCATGTCATGATGCTGCCACCACCATGCTTGACATCATGATGCCGCCACCGTGCTTCACATCATGATGCTGCCACCACCATGCTTTACGTCATGATGCTGCCACCGCCATGCTTCACGTCATGATGCTGCCACTGCCATGCTTCACGTCATGATGCTGCCACCACCATGCTTCATGTCATGATGCTGCCACCGCCATGCTTCACGTCATGATGCTGCCACCACCATGCTTTACGTCATGATGCTGCCACCGCCATGCTTCACGTCATGATGCTGCCACCACCATGCTTCATGTCATGATGCTGCCACCACCGTGCTTCACATCATGATGCTGCCACCGCCATGCTTCACATCATGATGCTGCCACCGCCATGCTTCATGTCATGATGCTGCCACCACCATGCTTCAATTCATGATGCCGCCACCACCATGCTTCATGTCATGATGCCGCCACCACCATGCTTCATGTCATGATGCTGCCACCACCATGCTTCAATTCATGATGCCGCCACCGCCATGCTTCATGTCATGATGCTGCCACCACCATGCTTCATGTCATGATGCTGCCACCACCATGCTTCAATTCATGATGCTGCCACCACCATGCTTCATGTCATGATGCTGCCACCACCATGCTTTACATCATGATGCTGCCACCGCCATGCTTCATGTCATGATGCTGCCACCACCATGCTCCAATTCATGATGCCGCCACCGTGCTTTACATCATGATGCTGCCACCACCATGCTTCAATTCATGATGCCGCCACCGTGCTTCACAACATAATGCTGCCACCACCATGCTTCACCTCATGATGAATGCTCCATTTTTGAGCTTATATTAACTAAAAACTGATAACACAAAAGTCAACAAGTGATATTTCCTGAACCACGTGTAGCTGCATGTCACAAAAACACAAAACTAAACATATAGAATACTTTAATATCAAATACCTGATTACAAAAATGGAAATAAAAAAAAAAGTGATTTCCTTTGAAAAGGTCGTCTGATCCAAGTAGAGTTTCAACATGGTTCCCCAAATATAACCAAGAAAACATTTATTTTTATTTTGAGCATCTTCAGTTTAATTTTCATTTATCTTTAATAGTTCCTGAGATACCGTCGTTCAAACAGCCTCAAATTTTGATGTGCGACTAACCTGCTGAAAGTGGGCCAACGGGGAAATTACCTCAGAAAGTTTTTGATGTATGAAGCTAAAATTTTGCGGATACCATTTTAAATATTCAAGGTTTATGATATGAAAGTTTCAAGCAGATCAGAGATGGTGGAGCAGAAGGATCCTGATGATTTTAGATGGAAACACCTTCAGAAGGATTGAGTTAACTCGATTAATAGATCTGGTTAACTTTAGATAACTGTTCCTGTAGGGAAGCAGAATATAAACTCTTGTTTGTTTCTTTCTCAGTCAGAGTCTCTGGAGGGTCCTTTCCCCTCAGAGATCCACTTCCCTCTTTCCCTGCCTCTGACCTCCGACCCGGCGGTGGAGGAGGAGCCTGACAGGAGCCTGGCCGACGCTCGCGGCGACACGGCGGCGGTTTCCTGCGACCACAACTACACGGCGGAGGACTCGGCGCAGCAGAAGAAACGCATCGAGCAGCTGGAGGAGCAGCTGGAGCGACTGAGGAAGAAGCTGAAGACGACGCAGCAGAAGTGTCGGCGGCAGGAGAGGCAGCTGAAGAGGCTGAAGGCCGCCTGCGAGGCGCCGTCGACGGGCCGCGAACCGCCGCCGGCGTTCGGCGAGGGATACGTGATTTTACCCAAACACATCTACCACACACTGAAAGGCATCGAGTGAACTGAGGCTGCCATCAGACTGAGGTTTAATCAAGAGCTGCTGAGCTTCACAGCAAACCACCGAGCTGAGAGCTGAGGAGGGTTTTCTTTGCAAGATGCAAACCAGAGGAGGTCTGACTGGTGGAGACGCCTGACATTCAACCTGTCCTCCTTTTGTTTCTTGTGTTTGGGCTGCAGTGAAATTACTTTTTCAACCAGTGGTTCAACATTTTGGGTTTCGTTGTGGAGGGGAGGCGTGTGTTCAAATATTTTCTTGATGAAAAACAGCTGGACTCTTGCTGACGTTGATGGACTCTTGCTGATGCTGCTCTTCCTTTGTCAAGAAACACCCTTTAAAACCACAAACTGCTGTTCAGACAGCACCAAGTTAGCTTCTTTCCCTCAACTATGCTAAGCTAAGCTAGGCTAACTATGTTCACATCCTGACTGTGGATGTTGATAATTAATCACAGTTAATAATTCAGCCGATTTAAAAATATCCTAACCGATAAGGCAGATGTGAAGGTCGTGCATGTCAGTAAATGTATCATAGATCAGCTGTAGTACCTGGTTGTTCCACCAGGTGGAGCCTCTTACTGTTTAATCCTGTAGAGACCAGAGGAGGCGTCACTCAGACTACAGTTCATGTTGGCAAGCAGAGAGCATTGTGGGAGTTTAGCTAGCAACGGGCACCATGACAAAGACTTCTGTGGTGATTAATGCCAACTGACCGGAAATAGCAAAAGTGCAATATAAGTTACCTGTCACATGACTTAGACCTCGGTCAGAGCGCATTCATCAGCAGGTGTAGGTACATTTCCTATTATCAGCTCATTGATTATTGATTGATAAGGCTGCCAGCTATTGGTTAAGAAAATTATTGGAGGTTTGCAATGTTGACTTGAGCTCCATCTTTTAAGGTGGATTCTGGAGTTCTCGAGAGACATTGTTGATGTTTAGTTAGCATGTTTAGCTTGGTAGCATATGCTAATATTTTCTGCCGCCATTTCCCCTGTCCTGTGCACACTCCGTGTGTGTGCACGTAGTGTTGTGTTAATCGGTCCGAACCACTTTGTTTTCTGTTTACAGACACGAGGCTGCATTAAAACACAGAGCGAACACTCAGAGCAGACGGTGAGTCGACTGGGAGGCTTTTATTTCATCAGAGGCCTTCTGGTCGACCATCTCTGATTTGCTTCCGACATTTAGAATTTAGATAAAAACTTCGGAAACTTTCTGAGACACCTTTATTATAAACCTCCACAGGACTGATGTGGTTCTTCTCGTCTCACTTCTTCATGGTTCCCAAAATGTTGAACTGTCCCTTTAAAGGCTGTTGTGTGGAATTAAGGAGGCACTTAAAAGAAAAAACAAAGCGTGACTTGAACCTCTTTTCTTTATGTTTCCTGAAAGGGGAAAAAATCCTGTGTGAAGATTTAAATTTGAACTTTGTGTAACAACGGGCGCATTGGTTCTGTTTGCTTTACTTCTGTTTTCACTTCTTCATATAAACAGGAAGCTAAAACGTTTTCATGCAGAATCCTCAGACGGCTGCTGACGTGCAATAAACTGCAAACACAATGAAGCCATAAGAGAAACCTCGGCTGTTCTTGTCGGTTTATTTTGGTTTGAATTAAATGTTTGTCCTTGAGGAAGTTGATCAGAACGAGATCGGAGAGTTTCTAAGGTTCAGGTTGGTTTCCCAGCTGAAACCGACACCATCTCACTGCTGTCACTTCAGAGTAGATTTCATTTTGTCATTTACCAACATTGACATGCAGCGTACCTGAAACACAGACATGAGGATGATTCTAGTTGTTTTCAGCCTGACGTCATGCTGACTTTGAACTTTCTGTCTCTTTTGTAAACGTTTGGAAAATCAAGAATTCACAGAAAACAGAACATGGCTGAAAAAAAACAGATTTTTACACGAAATTTGGTACAAATATGACCAAAAGTAAACCCAGAAATTAGAAGCGACATGGTCAAATTAATGGGAAGGAATTAGAAGAAGGAGACTAGTGAGGGAGGACACCAAGACTCCTATTACTCCTCTGAAGGAGTTAGAAGAAGGAGACTAGTGAGGGAGGACACCAAGACTCCTATGACTCCTCTGAAGGAGTTAGAAGAAGGAGACTAGTGAGGGAGGACACCAAGACTCCTATGACTCCTCTGAAGGAGTTAGAAGAAGGAGACTAGTGAGGGAGGACACCAAGACTCCTATGACTCCTCTGAAGGAGTTAGAAGAAGGAGACTAGTGAGGGAGGACACCAAGACTCCTATGACTCCTCTGAAGGAGTTAGAAGAAGGAGACTAGTGAGGGAGGACACCAAGACTCCTATGACTCCTCTGAAGGAGTTAGAAGAAGGAGACTAGTGAGGGAGGACACCAAGACTCCTATGACTCCTCTGAAGGAGTTAGAAGAAGGAGACTAGTGAGGGAGGACACCAAGACTCCTATGACTCCTCTGAAGGAGTTAGAAGAAGGAGACTAGTGAGGGAGGACACCAAGACTCCTATGACTCCTCTGAAGGAGTTAGAAGAAGGAGACTAGTGAGGGAGGACACCAAGACTCCTATGACTCCTCTGAAGGAGTTAGAAGAAGGAGACTAGTGAGGGAGGACACCAAGACTCCTATGACTCCTCTGAAGGAGTTAGAAGAAGGAGACTAGTGAGGGAGGACACCAAGACTCCTATGACTCCTCTGAAGGAGTTAGAAGAAGGAGACTAGTGAGGGAGGACACCAAGACTCCTATGACTCCTCTGAAGGAGTTAGAAGAAGGAGACTAGTGAGGGAGGACACCAAGACTCCTATGACTCCTCTGAAGGAGTTAGAAGAAGGAGACTAGTGAGGGAGGCCACCAAGACTCCTATGACTCCTCTGAAGGAGTTAGAAGAAGGAGACTAGTGAGGGAGGACACCAAGACTCCTATGACTCCTCTGAAGGAGTTAGAAGAAGGAGACTAGTGAAGGAGGACACCAAGACTCCTATGACTCCTCTACCCACTATCTGCTGTCCACCTCTATGTCATACATTGTTTTTGCCAGATTAAATTCTATTGTTGAGTATTTTGCTTTAACATAAGGATCTCCTTTATTTTGAAGGTTTTATATTTTATTTTTACTTAAGTAAAAAGCAGTGGTGGGCAAAAGGAAAACCTAATATAACAACTGACTACATCACGACTTCATCTCATGTGTCCATCATGTCAAAACACTGATGCTTCTTGAAAAAGGAAAATGTTCCGATAATATTGATCTCTACTGGTTGAGCTATTGGTTTATTGTTATTTATTACTGTTTAAGTTATTTTTAACCAACACAGTAAAATCCTGAAACCATCCAACTTGCTCACTCTGGAGGTAACAGACCAGCTGCAGTGAGGCTTTTGTCCAGTAGATGGTGATGCTGAGCTGTAAGTCAGAGTCTGGTTCAGGATCTTCTCTGAGTGAAACCACCAGGTAAGAAACAAGTCCTCCCCTTTATTATATATATTATATATTATTTATCTGGTATCTGTTATACTGGACAAGTAGATCAGATAATCTCGGCTAACAGGTGAGCTGAAATATGGATGAGATTGTGACTAGAACCACTTCTAAACTCCAGAACTCTACTTGGTCGAGACTGTCTGCCATTGTTTTAGTATTTGTGGTGCAACTTGTCAACCTGGTCAATCAGTTCTGAAAGTTCAACAAAATTAACTTTGTTTTCGATTTAGTGATCAAGTATTTCACATTAAAAGTATTCTAAATGTTTAGTTTTGTTTTATTGTGACATGCAGCTACATGTGGTTCAGAAAATATCACGAGTTGACGTCCGGAGTATCAGTGTTTTTGTTAATTTGATCTCAAAGATGGAACTTTCATTGTGATTTGAAGCATGGCGGTGGCAGCATCATGATGTGAAGCACGGTGGTGGCGGCATCATGATGTGAAGCATGGCGGTGGCGGCATCATGATGTGAAGCATGGCGGTGGCGGCATCATGATGTGAAGCATGGCGGTGGCGGCATCATGATGTGAAGCATGGCGGTGGCGGCATCATGCTGTGAAGCATGGTGGTGGCGGCATCATGGTATGAAGCATGGCGGTGGCAGCATCATGGTATGAAGCATGGCGGTGGCAGCATCATGGTATGAAGCATGGTGGTGGCAGCATCATGATGTGAAGCATGGTGGTGGCAGCATCATGATGTGAGGCATGGTGGTGGCAACATCATGGTGTGAAGCATGGTGGTGGCAGCATCATGACGTGAAGCATGGTGGTGGCAGCATCATGGTATGAAGCATGGTGGTGGCAGCATCATGATAAGAAGCATGGTGGTGGCAGCATCATGGTATGAAGCATGGTGGTGGCAGCATCATGATAAGAAGCATGGTGGTGGCAGCATCATGATGTGAGACATGGTGGTGGCAACATCATGGTGTGAAGCATGGTGGTGGCAGCATCATGATGTGAGGCACGGTGGTGGCAGCATCATGATGTGAAGCACGGTGGTGGCAGCATCATGATGTGAAGCACGGTGGTGGCAGCATCATGATGTGAAGCATGGTGGTGGCAACATCATGATGTGAAGCATGGCTGTGGCAGCATCATGGTGTGAAGCATGGTGGTGGCAGCATCATGATGTGAAGCATGGTGGTGGCAACATCATGATGTGAAGCATGGCTGTGGCAGCATCATGGTGTGAAGCATGGTGGTGGCAGCATCATGATGTGAAGCATGGTGGTGGCAGCATCATGATGTGAAGCATGGTGGTGGCAACATCATGATGTGAAGCATGGTGGTGGCAGCATCATGATGTGAAGCATGGTGGTGGCAACATCATGATGTGAAGCACGGTGGTGGCAGCATCATGGTGTATACTAGCTTGTAGCTCCTTCATAGGAGCCATGGGTGTCTGTTATTACAGATTCTGAATCAGTGACTTGATGATAAATGACAGAAGATTTCAGGTTTTCATCTTTAATAATTCCTGAGATGTTTTTGTTCAAACAGACTCAGATTTAATGTGAGAGAAAAACCAGATGAAAGCGGGTCGACGGGTGATTTTTCAAAACATTATCTGAGAAAACATTTGATGTTTTAAGCTGAAATTTCACAGATACCATTTTAAACATTCATAGTTTGTGTTTAAAAGGTGTTTGAGGTAAACCAGAGATGGTCCAGGAGAAGCCCTCTGATGAGTTTGGTTTCATTTCTGCTCCCAGATGATGAAACTGCTGCCTTCATGAGCTTCTCTTTGCAGCGCCTCCTGCTGGATGAACCTTTAACACCTCTTCTAATGAGTCTAAATCATCTGGATGTTTTTTTCTCCGTCCGTCACTTGAACTCCGCTGAGAGTCGACCTCCGCCGACGGCTGCAGCCTCTTCAGTCTCTGTTTCCGCCGTGACCTCGACCCTCCTCAGGTGACCTCACCTCGGCGGCCTGACGGATCCGGGGGGACGTGTTTGGTCCGGAGCTGCCCCTCCGGAGAAGCATCAAGGTCCGGCTGTCCGAACGGCGACGCTCCTCCGGCTGCATCCTGACCGCTCGCATTACACAGCACCTGGATGACCCGCAGCTCCCAGCATGCACTGCTGCAGACGACCAGAGGTAACGTCTGCTCTCATGCACTCAGGGAGGAATGTTTAATTTCACACGTTAAGCAGGACACGGACCATCTCCCCCCAGGACACGCTGACTTAAACACTTACTTTACTGCATTCTGGTGAATTTTAGGCTTAAATTTAAACATTTTCTGCGTCAATTTATGGAGGAAACGTCGTTATTTAGGTCAATTAAAGCACTAAAGTCAGGAACCAGGTGAATACTCAGGGTCTAATGTTATTTCTGCATCGTAAACAGACATATTTACTCTGTTGTTGTATCTCTAAATGTGCACATGTTATCTTTCTACGTCGACGATCACTTAATTTATTTCACTGAACTCATAAGTCCCTGATCTTTAATAGCTCACACGTGTTTCACCACCATGTCTGTTTGAAACCTTCAGAGAACGAGAAGATGTCAGACATTTTAATTAATGAGACATCTGCAGCACAGACGAGCAACTGTTTGTTATTTCACAGCCTACGACTTTCAAACGCAGTTAATGCATCAGAGAACAATACAGTCATCTGCAAAAAAAAAAAAGCAACAAATACGCAAGAATACAGGCTTCCATGCATAAAGATGCTCGACAAAATGACAGGAAATGACTAAAATGAAACATAAAGCATCCAGAAAATTACAAAAATGATCACAAGGAGAAAAAAAATCATATTAAAGAGGTGAAAAACAACCACAACAAGATGGGAAAGGACCAAAAAAATAGAGCAAATGACCAGAAAATGACCGAAATGAGACGCAAAACATTCGAGAAACAACCACAAAGTGAGAAAACACATCCTAAAGAAGTGGAAAACAACAACAACTGGATGAAAAAGGCCAAAAAAAGACAGCAAATGACCAGAAAATGACTAAAACAAGATACAAAACATCCAAAAAACGACACAAATGACCACAAAGTTGCACAAAAACACCTTAAAGAAGTGGAGAACAACAACAACTGGATGGAAAAGGACGAAACTGAGACACAATATGACCCAAAATGACCAAATAGAGACAAAAACGACCACAAAATGACAAAAAACCTCTTAAAGAGATCAAAAACAGCAACAATGAGATGGGAAAGGACCAAAAAAAGACGGCAAATGACCAGAAAATGACTAAAATGAGACACAAAACATCCAAAAAACAACCACAAAGTGACAGAAAACATTCTAAAGACATGTAAAACAACAACAAATTGATGGAAAAGGACGAAACTGAGACACAATATGACCCAAAATGACCAGAAAGTGACAAAAACATCTTAAAGAAACGGAAAACAACTAAACTGAGGGACAAAAAGGCCTTCTGGAGGAAAGTTCTGAGGTCAGATGGAACAAAGACTGAGGAGAGAAGGTGAGGCCTTCAACCCCAACAACACCAGACCTACCATCAGCATGGAGGTGGCAGCATCATGCTCTGGGGCTTTCTAGAAGTCCTTCTGGCCTCATTTCAGACTGTAGTGTGGACTGGCTTTGGAATTACTTGGGACAGGTTCTTGTTTGGTTTCAGTCTTGGTTCTGGGCTGGTTTGGGACCTGGTTTTGATGTGATCTAAATTTGGTTCAGGATTTATTTTACAGTGGACTTGGTCCTGGCTTAGGACTGGTTCCAGACTGTCTTGGGGGGTCTTGAACTTTTTTAGGAGTAGTTTAGGTTTGGTTTCAGTCCTGATTTTGCACTGATATCTGACTTTTTAAGGACTGGTTTCAGACTGTCTTGGGCAGGTCTTAGACTCTTTTTTAACCCCAACAACACCAGACCTACCATCAGCATGGAGGTGGCAGCATCATGCTCTGTGGAACTGGAGCTTCACACAAAGTCAATGGAACAATGAAGGAGGAGGATCAGAACCTAAAACCATCAGCAGAAGGTTGATCTGGGACACAGCTGGATGTTCCCACCAGACAATGAGCCCAAACACATCAAAGTGGTGAAGAAATGGTTCCATCAGGCTGGAATGAAGGTTCTAGACTGGTCCCCCCAAAGAAAGTCCTGACTTAGACCATCAAGAACCTGAAGAAACCAGTCTGAGTCATGGAGACGACACATTTAGTTGGACTGAGGAGTCAAAGAGAAACCAGACGACTGTAGACGGGAACCAGAAGAACCAAACTGAGTAGGAACTGCCAAGCATGGCGGTGGCAGTATCATGATCTGGAGCTGCTTATCGTGCACATTTACATCCTGCTACGAATAAAACATTTGATATAAATACTAGAATGAGACGTCCGCAGCCGTCAGGACACATCATCCATTATTCAACGTGACCAGTGAGTTTCTGTGCGACCAGATGAGCTCTAAAGGCCAATTAATGGTCTATTTAAAGGGTTAAAGACGAAGAGTTTGTCCGATGTTTTCCTTCCTCTGCTGATGAATCCGTTCGTCCTCTGACCCAGATAGAAACTAAACAGCTTCACTTTTCATTCTCTTCAGTCTGGACTCTCCAGCCTGCAGCGGGGGGTTAGCGGGACGAAGACGACGACGACGAAGACGATGATGATGATGATGTATATAAATACAAACGTAAATGTGGAATCCGCCCGGCAGCATCTATGAGATCTATAACAGCGTCTGATCTCGCTGCCAATAATCTGCTGCCTCCTAAAGAACACTTAAAAGACGCCCGGAGGGGGGAACAGAGCGGGGGAGGAAGACGAGGGGGGAGGAAGACGAGGATGATGATCTGAAGAGGCTGAATGACAGAGTGGATGTGCTGCTGAAGTGCTGCTGAGCTAAGCAGAGCCTCATTTATGACTTTAACACAGGATGAAAGCAGAAAATAATTAACTATATGGATAGAAAACATGTCTCTGAGGCTAATCTGCAGAATTTGTTCACGCTTTTATTTTGAAATTTGTGCTCCAGCAGTCTTTGAGTGTCTAATTATTAATTAATTAATTATTAACTATTTATTATAAGTAGAAAAATACTAAGTGTCTGTATTTGTGTGAAGAAATTCCCTGATTTATTAACAGCTTTGGGTCCGATAAGTATTTAATTAGAGTTAGAATGAAGTCATTTATGCTCCATAATTACAGTTACACTATTTGCGTGCTCTATTTTGCATATTTAAGTTTTTTATTTTGAAACTCCTGAAACGACCTATTTTTTCCCCCAGAATTATGTAATTCGTCCTCTTGAATTACGTGTTTCTGCTTCTGAATTAAACATGTCTGCACCTTCTAGTTGTTATAATTACATCATTAGTGCTCTAGAATTACTCCTCTAATTACTCGTCAGTCGTTTGTGCTTTAAAGTTCATTTTCTCACAGTTTAAAAATGACATCATTTGTTCGATGTAGACGTCCCAACATAATTCGTGTTTTAATTTATGCTCTACTTAATAACTGTTTGAGAATTTATGCTCTAGAAATACTCAGTTGGTGCTCTAGACTCAGTTAGGTCATGCTCTTGAATTAATTCATGCTCTACAGTAACTTAATTGATGCTGTAGAATTACATTACGGAAGCCCTAAGCGGCCATGGTCCAACTTCATTTTTTCGCTCTGTTTTCTCGTTATAATGACTTCATTTTCCGGTGAGGTACAAAGTGAAACCAACCCTCCAGACCAGAAGGAGCTCTGCCACCGCTGCACACTACCGACTGAGAGTTCGTTAAAGTTGGAAAGATGTTCACAGATTCAGACTTCCAGCATCAATAACTCATTAGTGACACGTTGTCAAATCATAATCGATGCCTCTTTCCATCGTTGTCAGTTAGACAATGTGCTACAAGCCCAGCTTTATCAACAGTAGCTGTCTATCAGGCTGCAGAAATAACACTGGTGTCTATGAGCAGCCGGCTGGGAGATGAGTGTCCAGGGACCGTCTGGTTCAATAACTTCACTCATTCAATAACTTCACTCATTCAATAACTTCACTCTACTGTACTGTAGTGTCACCAGAATCACTGCAGCATCAACTGAAACTACAGTTGATGAAGTCATTGAATATTTGTGTCGTGTTTCTCTTCACTGTTGCAGCGGTTTGTAATTTGCAGACGGTCCCTGGACACTCGTCTCCCAGCCGGCTGCTCATAGACACCAGTGTTATTTCTGCAGCCTGATAGACAGCTACTGTTGATAAAGCTGGGCTTGTAGCACATTGTCTAACTGACAACGATGGAAAGAGGCATCGATTATGATTTGACAACGTGTCACTAATGAGTTATTGATGCTGGAAGTCTGAATCTGTGAACATCTTTCCAACTTTAACGAACTCTCAGTCGGTAGTGTGCAGCGGTGGCAGAGCTCCTTCTGGTCTGGAGGGTTGGTTTCACTTTGAACCTCACCGGAAAATTAAGTCGTTATAACGAGAAAACGGAGTAAAAAAAATTAAGTTCTACCACGGCCGCTTAGGGCTTCTGTATTACATAGCTGGTGCTGTAGAGTTACTTGATCCCTGCTGTGGACGTACTTCATGCTCTACAATTACTCAACGTGAGCCCTCAGGTAACTTAATTAATGCTCTGAACAAACATCTTCTGCTTGATTTAACACATTTGCTCTCTGGACTCACCTAATTCCTGCTTTTAAGTGAACTTGTGCCCTAGAATCATTTAGATTCATGCTCTAGAATTAGTTCATGTTCTAGAAGTTCACCATGCTCCAGAGTTCATCAATTCTTACTGTAAAGTTGCTTGATTGAGACTCCAGATGTACTTTGTGCCCTAGGGTTATTTAAATTCATGCTCTAGAATTACTCGGTGCTCTAAAGTATCTGGATTCATGCTCTAGAGTTAATTAATGCTCTAAAAGTATGTTGTGTTTTAAGATGAGTTAATTGGTGCTCTAAAGTCGTTTGATGTACTTAATGCTCTGGAGCGACAGACTTGTGCTCTGGATTTACTTAATTCTTGCCCAGGAGTTGTTCATCGTTCCTCCAGTGGTGCTGAATTCATGTAATAATCAAATTACTGCACACT
Source organism: Dascyllus trimaculatus (assembly GCA_024666655.1). Taxonomy (NCBI): domain Eukaryota; kingdom Metazoa; phylum Chordata; class Actinopteri; family Pomacentridae; genus Dascyllus; species Dascyllus trimaculatus. Next base: position 31,265,865 of record CM045460.1, read on the forward strand.
GATGACTGATTTGTGCATCCGTTAGTGTTTTACTGTAAGTCTACAGACATGTGGGCTGATTGTTCATCTGCACTCTGAAAGGTTGATTCCAGTCCAACAAACTCTTCGTCAGATTTAATCAGCGTCTTCTCGTGGGTTCGTCCGTTTTCTGTGTTAAAAATCTAAATATGCCAACAAGATAAACATCAACCAGCTTCAGAATCCACCTTTAAATGCATCATTAGTGAGTCAGAAACAGGAGGGAGGAAGAGGAGGGTGACGATGAAGGGGGACCTGCTGCTGGAGGGGAAACACTTAAATCCACCTGAAGTCCACAACGGAGCTGATTTAAAGCAGATCTGATGCCGACCTGAAGATGCCGGATAATCAAAAAGCTCTTTGAGGACGTCTGGAGTCAGGTGACCTTGGTCAGGTGTGTTTGTGCTGGTTTTCCTCATGTTGTGAGGACAGACGTCTGTTTACTGTCAGTCTGGACAAACTGGAGGTCGAGCTTTAGAATGAATGTGGCAGCGAAGAGCCTCAGATCTATAAATCCTTAGAAAGCTCATCAGATCTGGTGTTTTTAGAGGTTTTTAATGTTTATTCTCGAAGCTTTGACCCACAAACTCATCCCAGCTTCACTTCTCTGCTGAGCTCCTCCTCATCAGATCGTCGAGGTTCAGAGTTTATTTATCGGCTCCGTAAACAGAAACCTGTTCCTGCGTCCGTCGACGTCGTGGTGACGCACAGCCGGGCGGAGGCCGTGTGACATCACTCCTGTGGGGTTAAAGGGCGTCGCCGGGACACACCGTAACCATAACGACGTGGTGTTAGCGCTAGCGCTGCAGAGGTGTGTGCTCTCGGCCTGAGTCACGTCTGACGGCTTAATTCCTGCCTGATGTCATGAGAAGGTTTGTAGGAAAACAGAGAGAACGTCGGGTTTCAGCCAGACGCTGATGCTTTCACTGTTTTCACCTTTATTACACCCAAATTACAGCTGCAATGACTTATTTTACATATAAGAACATGTTTATTAGCAAATCACAGCTGCTACATGCTGACATATTGTAGAACACTGTAAAAACAAAGGTTTAGGCTCAACAACAAAAAATCAGTTTATCACCTTCAACCAACTCATCAGATTGAGTCTAATAACTGATATAAACACAAGATTCTTTAAGGCCTTGAAATCCTGAACTCAAGGTGGAGAAGACTCAAGTCATCCAACCATTGTAATGAACTTACTGCAATTTTAATTTTGTTTTAAATCAATCGATGCATGAATTTGAGTTAAAAGTACACAAATTAATAAGTTGGTGTAATTACCACCATTATTATGTCAACACAACTCATCAAAACAATAACTGCAACCTAAAAGGTTCCTTATTAAAATGTTTAATTTATGGTAGGAACAGGTCTCCTAAATTACTTTTTAGAGTGTAGCTGTTGTGTTCTACAAACTAAGTACTGTTGTATTAACGAGGACATCCTACTGTGTTATAAAAAACTGGCCTAAAATGAGACTAGTGAAGGAGGCCACCAAGACTCCTATGACTCCTCTGAAGGAGTTAGAAGAAGGAGACTAGTGAGGGAGGCCACCAAGACTCCTATGACTCCTCTGAAGGAGTTAGAAGAAGGAGACTAGTGAGGGAGGACACCAAGACTCCTATGACTCCTCTGAAGGAGTTAGAAGAAGGAGACTAGTGAGGGAGGACACCAAGACTCCTATGACTCCTCTGAAGGAGTTAGAAGAAGGAGACTAGTGAGGGAGGACACCAAGACTCCTATGACTCCTCTGAAGGAGTTAGAAGAAGGAGACTAGTGAGGGAGGCCACCAAGACTCCTATGACTCCTCTGAAGGAGTTAGAAGAAGGAGACTAGTGAGGGAGGACACCAAGACTCCTATGACTCCTCTGAAGGAGTTAGAAGAAGGAGACTAGTGAGGGAGGACACCAAGACTCCTATGACTCCTCTGAAGGAGTTAGAAGAAGGAGACTAGTGAGGGAGGCCACCAAGACTCCTATGACTCCTCTGAAGGAGTTAGAAGAAGGAGACTAGTGAGGGAGGACACCAAGACTCCTATGACTCCTCTGAAGGAGTTAGAAGAAGGAGACTAGTGAGGGAGGCCACCAAGACTCCTATGACTCCTCTGAAGGAGTTAGAAGAAGGAGACTAGTGAGGGAGGACACCAAGACTCCTATGACTCCTCTGAAGGAGTTAGAAGAAGGAGACTAGTGAGGGAGGCCATCAAGACTCCTATGACTCCTCTGAAGGAGTTAGAAGAAGGAGACTAGTGAGGGAGGACACCAAGACTCCTATGACTCCTCTGAAGGAGTTAGAAGAAGGAGACTAGTGAGGGAGGACACCAAGACTCCTATGACTCCTCTGAAGGAGTTAGAAGAAGGAGACTAGTGAGGGAGGACACCAAGACTCCTATGACTCCTCTGAAGGAGTTAGAAGAAGGAGACTAGTGAGGGAGGACACCAAGACTCCTATGACTCCTCTGAAGGAGTTAGAAGAAGGAGACTAGTGAGGGAGGACACCAAGACTCCTATGACTCCTCTGAAGGAGTTAGAAGAAGACTAGTGAGGGAGGACACCAAGACTCCTATGACTCCTCTGAAGGAGTTAGAAGAAGGAGACTAGTGAGGGAGGACACCAAGACTCCTATGACTCCTCTGAAGGAGTTAGAAGAAGGAGACTAGTGAGGGAGGACACCAAGACTCCTATGACTCCTCTGAAGGAGTTAGAAGAAGGAGACTAGTGAGGGAGGACACCAAGACTCCTATGACTCCTCTGAAGGAGTTACAAGAAGGAGACTAGTGAGGGAGGACACCAAGACTCCTATGACTCCTCTGAAGGAGTTAGAAGAAGGAGACTAGTGAGGGAGGACACCAAGACTCCTATGACTCCTCTGAAGGAGTTAGAAGAAGGAGACTAGTGAGGGAGGCCACCAAGACTCCTATGACTCCTCTGAAGGAGTTAGAAGAAGGAGACTAGTGAGGGAGGACACCAAGACTCCTATGACTCCTCTGAAGGAGTTAGAAGAAGGAGACTAGTGAGGGAGGACACCAAGACTCCTATGACTCCTCTGAAGGAGTTAAAGAAGGAGATAGTGAGGGAGGCCACCAAGACTCCTATGACTCCTCTGAAGAGTTAGAAGGAGTCTAGTGAGGGAGGCCACCAAGACTCCTATGACTCCTCTGAAGGAGTTAGAAGAAGGAGACTAGTGAGGGAGGACACCAAGACTCCTATGACTCCTCTGAAGGAGTTAGAAGAAGGAGACTAGTGAGGGAGGCCATCAAGACACCTATGACTCCTCTGAAGGAGTTACAATAAGGAGACCAGTGAGGGAGGACACCAAGACACCTATGACTCCTCTGAAGGAGTTACAATAAGGAGACTAGTGAGGGAGGCCATCAAGACACCTATGACTCCTCTGAAGGAGTTACAATAAGGAGACCAGTGAGGGAGGACACCAAGACACCTATGACTCCTCTGAAGGAGTTACAATAAGGAGACCAGTGAGGGAGGACACCAAGACAGTGATTTCAACACGAACTCTAGTTATGTCAGACTTTCTTCCTGTTTCCTCAGAGCAGAGATATGAGTTCAGTTTGTCTGTATTTAGTTTATTAATGTAAATATATGAGGACATTTGATGAATCATTAATGTGTGTCTTTTTAATCCTGGCAGCTAATAATAATCTGAAGGTACCGACGGTCTAGTAGATCAACACTAAATGAACAACAACAACAACAACAACAACTACACACCTGTCAGTCACTCGTTTGGGATTTGTCAGCTTTAATTCGGGATCATTAATCTGCTGCAGGAAGTGAAAGTGACGTTCATAATCTGCGTTCTCAGACAGAAACCGCTGCACTTCCTCAAAGGTTCCACGTCTGGAGAACGACTGAAGAGGCCTCGGGTGGTTTCACTTTCACCGCTCACATGATCACTCAGATCGTTTCCAGGTGGTTTAATTATGAAAACGGCAATTTTAAAAGTCAGGACTGTTTTAAAAAGGATCCAATTCTCAGATATGTTGAGAAACCACAAAGCTCCTGTAAATCCAGAGCTGTGAAGAAGCATCAGAGGGGGGCAATTACTTTCTCACACAGGGCCAGGTCGGTCTGGATCAGGTTATTCCATTAAAACATTCAATCATCATTTAAAAACAGGTTATCTATGTCTGATATTTACATTTGTTTGATGATCTTAAACATTAAGAATAAAGAATGAGATTTGAGAAGGGGGCAAATACTTTTTCACGGCCCACAGCGTCTTGTGTGTTTAGCACCAGCTCGTTGTGTCCCAGCACTCTGTGATTTCTAACGGTGAACTTCCTCCTCTGGTTCTCCTCAGAGGCGACGTGATCGGCTGCCAGCAGGACGTCTGCCTCCTCTCCAGTCTCATCGCTGGAAGTCTCACCTCCGCGACCTCGCCGATGACTCATCTCCGTGGCGATGGATGATGAGCAGCTGGTTGGTCTTGATCTAAATATCATTTCCAGCCTGGACTGGCCTCTGACCTGCAGCATTCGCACAAACTGTTCCCATTATACTGATAAGAAACTTTATTTCCACTGCAGCTTTTAAAACTGAAGCTACGAAACGCATTAGAATAAAAACAGAACCAGAAAGCAGCAATTAAACATCAGTGAAGGCAGTGCAACCTCAAAAAGAGCATCAGAGAAGAATTAAAATGTGGTACAAATACATGTCTGTCCGGTTTTTAGAAGAACTGAGTATTATGTCAAAAATATAACAATAAGGAAGTGTTATGTGAAAATGTCAGAGTGGGCCTTTTGAGGGAAGAAACTCCTCATTAACGTCAATAATTTTCAATGTTCAACGTTAGACTTCTAATAAACTATGTTAACAATCACATAATACAGAAACAAAACAGCTAACCAGCAGTAAAATATGCTATCTGTCTAAAAGGCTAACTAGCTGACGTTACAATTATGTAATGCTGTATTAGCATGCTGAAGCACTAGCTAACTAACTAACTTTATGTTAAGCTAATAACATGATACTATATTAGCTTGCTGAAGCACTCGTTAGCTAGCTGACTCTATGTTAAGCTAATAACATGACACTATTAGCTTGCTGTACAACTAGTTGACTCGCTGACTTTATGTTAATCTAATAACATGATACTGCATCAGCTTGCTGTAGCACTAGCTAGCTAGCTGACTCTATGGTAAACTAATAACATGATGCTGTATTAGCTTGCTGACTTTATGTTAAGCTAATAAAAACGTGACACGATATCAACTTTCTGTAGCACTAGCTAACTAACTGACTAATAACACGATACTAGCTTGCTCAAGCACTAGTTAGCTAGCTGACTCTGTGTGAAGCTAATAACTTGATACTATATTAGCTTGCTGTAGAACTAGTTTACTAGCTGGCTTTATGTTAAGCTAAAAACATGACACTATATCAGCTTGCTATAGCACTAGCTAACTAGCTGAGTTTTTGTTAAGCGACTGTTATTTCTTTATTAGCTTGCCATAGCACTATCTGGCTAGCTTTAATTATTTGCTGCCATCCCTGCTGGTTTGATAATAAATAACTTTTATCCTAAAGGCTCCACAATTGTAAATGAATTGGCAAAAAACAAACCGTTTAAAAAAAAATCAGGAATAATTTCTCTTTGTATTGTCAACATCAAAATTTGTGAATATTGTTATTCTGATGCATAAATAACAAGTCTGTATTGATCAAGGTGACTTGTGAGGTTACATTACAGTAGGAAAGAATTCACACTAGTTGGTGCTACAGCAATCTAATATAGCATAGCAATATTAGCTTGTCATAAAGTAAGCTAGTTAGCTATTGGTACAGCAAGCTAATATAGCATAACATTGTTAGCTCAACATAAAGTCAGGTAGCTAGCTAGTGCTACAGCAAAGTAATATACTATAACATTATTAGCTTGTCATAAAGTAAGCTAGTTAGCTGGTGCTACAGCAAGCTAATTTAGCATAACATTAGCTTGACATAAAACCTGAGTTCTGAAAGTCAAAATTTTATATTTACTTTTATAATAACAAAGCTGCAGTCTGGTATGATTTAATTAGCTTCTTACTTGTTTACTGAAGCGTGATTCTTGTGTATATATTATATTGATATTTCAAAAATATATTTTAAAAGAAAATACTTATAGTTCTTTTTCCAAGTTTTTCCAACTGTAGAAATGCAACAACATGTCAAATGGGCATTTAAATCAGACCGTAAATATAAATTTATTTAAATGCATGAGGCCTTCAGTTGAAACTAAACATTATTCTTTAAAAGCTAAAGTGTGAATTATTAGGGGTGAAAGCTGCTGCTGCTGTTTCTGCTTCTGACCTCCAGTTTGCAGATGAAACATGTGATTTGTTCTTATTCTTATTTTTAGCCGAGCTGCGACTCTGGATGGAATTAGTTTCTGGCTGCGTGGACGTGCATCGCCTCGTCCTGGACGTGGCTCTGATCACATCTGATCAGTTTCCGCTCAGCTTGTTCTCCAGCAGCGTGAACACAAAGAGGCAGCAGCATAAATTTCCTCGCCGTGTTTTTTTCTTTCCTCTGTAATTTCATGCAGCAGCTGCAGGGCTTCTTCATGCAGCGTCCGTTAGTCCGTCCAACCGTCCGACCGTCCGACTGCAGCTTCCAGTTTTAGAGCAGGTCGATGGAGGAACATCAGGAGGTTCATCCATAATGAAACGTCACATTATAACTGGAATAAATAGCAGAGAATTAAACCTCCTACATGAGACTGTTTCAACCATAAACTAGTTATGGCTAAATGTTAGAACTGTATACGTCACATTCAGAGCTTTACTTCAGTAAAAGTACTAATACCACTCTAAATAGGTACTTGATTACCTCGGAAATGTTGCTTAAGTAAATGTATGGAAGTATTATCATGAAAATGTAGTTAAAGTATGTTTAGTTGTGCAGAAATATGTGGTCGCATCATTCCATCTTAAATCATCAAATTTTTTAGAACAATTTCTCCTGACCATCTTTGATTTACCTGAAAATTTGTATAATATAAAATATGGATATTTATTTTCATAAACTAAACATACAGAATACTTTAATCTGAAATGCTTGGACAGAAAAATGAAATAAAAGTGATTTTCTTCAACGTTCATCACTGATTGAGCAGGTAGCACTAGCTGACTTTTTGTTGAGCTAATAACGTAATACTAGTTAGCTATTGCTACATCAAGCTAATTAATATTAGCTTAATTAGATAAACTTAGCTAGTTAGCTAGTGCTGTGGAAAGCTAAAATAGTATCACGTTAATAGCTCAACGTAAAGTTAGCTAGCTAGCTAAGTACTACAGCAAGCTAATATAGCATTAGCTTAACAGAAAGTAGTTCTACAACAAGCAAATACATAACATTAATTGAACATAAAGTCAGCTAGCTAGAGCTAGCTAACACTACAGTAAGCTTATATAACATAATGGTAATAGCTTAACATAAAGTCTGCCAGTTAGCTAGTGCTACAGCAAGCTAATGTAGTTAACATTAACATAAAGTCATCTAGCTACCTAACACTACAATAAGCTAATATAGCATAACTTTAACTGAACATAATGTCATCTAGCTAGCTAGTACTACAGCAAGCTGATATAGCATAATGGTAATAGCTTTACATAAAGTCAGCTAGTTAGTTAGTCCTACAACAAGCTTAGGATTATGTTATTAGTTTAACATAAAGTCAGCTATTTAGCCAGTGCTACAGCAATATAGCATAGCATAACATTAGCTCAGCATAACATCAGCTAGCTAGCAAAGTACTACAGCAAGCTAATAAAGCATAACAGTATTAGCTTAACAGAAAGTCAGCTAGTTAGCTAGTATTACAATAAGCAAATATAGCATAACATTAACTTAACATGAAATCAACTAGCTAGCTAACACTACAGCAAGCTGATATAGCATAATGGTAATAGCTTAACATAAAGTCAGCCAGTTAGCTAGTGCTACGACAAGCTATTATAGTGTAACATTATTAGCTTAACATAAAGTCAGCTAGTTAGTTAGTCCTACAGCAAATACAAGCTAATATAGCATAGTGTTATTAGTTGAACATAAAGTCAGCTATTTGGCCAGTGTTGCAGCAATATAGCATAGCATAACATTAGCTCAGCATAACGTCAGCTAGTTAGCCTCTTAGACAGATATATTTTACTGCTGGTTTGCTGTTATGTTGCTGTATTAGCTGATAGGGAACACAATTTGTCAGGAACTGTGAAAATGGTTGATATCCATGATGTCCTCAAAATTCCAACCAATGGAAAACCCTCTAATATTGTTATTTACATTCTGAGGAACTATTATTTATGTATATTTTTGGTTTATTTAGTATTTTTCTTCTTAAATTTTTCCCCATTGTGGGATTATTTTGGACTTGTTAGAAAAACTGTTCAGAACTCTTCACCTTAAACTTTTCCATGCTGCTGTTTGTTTTTGCAGCTTTTCATCAGCTCTTTATTCTCTCGTACAGTTCTACTTCCTGGTTCCTGAGTTCCTCCTGGTTCTCATCCATCCTCCGCTGGTTGCCTCTGAGCGGCTGCTGGTGCTGTTGCTGCCTTGCTTTAAGGCTTCGGGGCTTCGGGCTCCTCGGCGGATCTTCCTTCTGTTTCCTCACCAGCGTCTCCAGCCGGCGTTTGGCTCGGCTGGATATATTTAGTGTCTGCAGATTGATCACACTGGTTTGTGTTTAACCTACTTAGGCAGAGAGCGAGCCGCTAAGCTGAGCCCCCTGCAGGATTTAACATTTCCAACTGTCAGGACGAATTAACCGGCACTAATACCACTTTCATCCCTCGCTGGGTTCCTTCAGCCCAGTGACTCACGGCTCTGTAGCGCCGAGCAGGAGGATGTTGGAGCGTTTCTGAGAGTGATTCTTTTAAACATCCATGTTGATTAGACTCTGATCTGCTCCCAGGGGATCCGGAAGAAGAAGAAAAGCACCAGTTTGATTTATAAAACTATTATTTAGTGGAAAACAATTATTAGCCTCAACTTTGGGGCTGGATGTGTTTGTAAAGACGTGAAGGAGAGTGTTAAAGCATCTATTATTGAGTGAAATATGTCTGTTAAAAGACAAACAACACAGTGAAAGATGATTGATTTATGTTGTACACACTTTAAATATAAGACGAGATGAACTTTTATTGATACGGAAGCAGCAGAAATGTCGGAACATCAGTCACAAACATAAAAATAAACAAGAAATATACATAAATATTGTTAATACTGTGCAGATTCTTCTATATGTGGAAATTCAGTTATTATGCAAAATAACAATAATGTACAGGATTGTTTTTATTTCTACTTAATGTGAAGCATGGTGGTGGCAGCATCATGACGTGAAGCATGGTGGTGGCAGCATCATTATATGAAGCATGGTGGTGGCAGCATCATGACATGAAGCACGGTGGTGGCAGCATCATTATATGAAGCATGGTGGTGGCGGCATCATGATGTGAAGCATGGTGGTGGCAGCATCATGATGTGAAGCATGGTGGTGGCAGCATCATGATGTGAAGCATGGCGGTGGCAGCATCATTATATGAAGCATGGTGGTGGCGGCATCATGATGTGAAGCATGGTGGTGGCAGCATCATGATGTGAGGCATGGTGGTGGCAGCATCATGATGTAATGCACGGTGGTGGCAGCATCATGATGTGAAGCATGGCGGTGGCAGCATCATGATGTGATGCACGGTGGTGGCAGCATCATGTTGTGATGATACGGATGTGGTTCAGAAAATATCTCTCCTCTCTTTCAGAGGAGTCATAGGAGTCTTGGTGTCCTCCCTCACTAGTCTCCTTCTTCTAACTCCTTCAGAGGAGTCATAGGAGTCTTGGTGTCCTCCCTCACTAGTCTCCTTCTTCTAACTCCTTCAGAGGAGTCATAGGAGTCTTGGTGTCCTCCCTCACTAGTCTCCTTCTTGTAGCTCCTTCAGAGGAGTCATAGGAGTCTTGGTGTCCTCCCTCACTAGTCTCCTTCTTCTATCTCCTTCAGAGGAGTCATAGGAGTCTTGGTGGCCTCCCTCACTAGTCTCCTTCTTCTAACTCCTTCAGAGGAGTCATAGGAGTCTTGGTGTCCTCCCTCACTAGTCTCCTTCTTCTATCTCCTTCAGAGGAGTCATAGGAGTCTTGGTGGCCTCCCTCACTAGTCTCCTTCTTCTATCTCCTTCAGAGGAGTCATAGGAGTCTTGGTGTCCTCCCTCACTAGTCTCCTTCTTCTAACTCCTTCAGAGGAGTCATAGGAGTCTTGGTGGCCTCCCTCATTAGTCTCCTTCTTGTAACTCCTTCAGAGGAGTCATAGGAGTCTTGGTGTCCTCCCTCACTAGTCTCCTTCTTCTAACTCCTTTAGAGGAGTCATAGGAGTCTTGGTGGCCTCCCTCACTAGTCTCCTTCTTCTAACTCCTTCAGAGGAGTCATAGGAGTCTTGGTGTCCTCCCTCACTAGTCTCCTTCCTGCTCGGTCTCTCAGTCTTTGAGGACGTCCTGCTCTAGTCAGATGTCCTCATGGTCCAGGTCCTTCCAGGTCTTAATGATGGTCTAACTGGACTCCTAGAGATCTTCAGGACCTTCAATGTTCTGGTTTCATCTCCTGACTGATGCTGTTCAACAACCTTCTCTCAGAGGTTCTTGGAGGTTCTTTAGTCTTCATGGTCTAGTTCTATCCAGGAGTCCTGATCCTCCAGGGACTGGACCTTCCAGATCCAGGAGTCTTTATCCTCCAATCACTGACCTCAGAAGATCCATTTACTGACTGTAGGACTTCTAGAACCAACTGGCTGCTTTAATTGTTGCTAAATTGTCCATAATTCGTGTTGTAAATCAGTAAAAGGGGAAAACCTTTCAGTGGTTGAATATTGTTTCAGACATTCTAACGTAGCTTCGCGTTCAGACTCTGTTAGGACCAGTTTGTAAACCAGCCTTTAAAGTTTCCTCAGATCTAATGTGACATTTGAGGGAAACAGCTGCCAGTCACTTGTTGTCGGATGGAAGTGGAGACGCTGCTTCCATAAAGGACTAATGGCACCAATAATGTCTGCGGTGTGCTGAAGGTCAGTCTGAGCGTCTGATAAAACACAAATCCAAACCCAGCCGAGGAACTAAAAATACAGCCGAGTCTCCGGCGTCGAGGTTTCAGCGTCTGTCATTAGCATTAGTGTCGGTCTGAACGCAGCACATTAGCTACAGGTTTTACTGCGCTATAATTAATCCTCTTCACGCTCATCTATAATTCATGGAGGTGTTTTTTTTTTCTTTCTTGGATTTGGAGCCGAGTGAGGAGCTTATTTAAATTTCACACAGTTTGATGAAAATAAGGAAGGTGGCTGTGTCTGTAATTAAACCAGCTTGTGGTGTTTAATTTTGTTTTATTATTTTTTTTAATCTGAAACTTCTCCCCCGCTGAACGAGGCCTGAGGGGGCATTTGAACCTTTAATCCTCCACATGACAACAAACATACAGAGCAGAGGGACGAAGATCCTCAGTCCCTCTAATGTCGTCCTCATACATATTTAACAACACAAAGCTGTTTGAGGCATTTAAATTAAAGGAACCCTCGTCAGACATCAATTAAAGTTCGGTTCACAATTACAGAGAATTAGAGGACATATTAGAGAATACATGAGTTATATACCACCGTGCTTCACATCATGATGCTGCCACCACCATGCTTCACATCATAATGCTGCCACCACCATGCTTCACATCATGATGCTGCCACCACCATGCTTCACATCATGATGCTGCCACCACCATGCTTCACGTCATGATGCTGCCACCACCATGCTTCACATCATAATGCTGCCACCACCATGCTTCACATCATGATGCTGCCACCACCGTGCTTCACGTCATGATGCTGCCACCACCGTGCTTCACAGTGGGGATGGTGTGCTTTATGATGACCTGCCAATCATAGCATCTAGTCTGATGGACTAAAACCTCCATCCTGGTCTCCTCAGACCAAAGAACCTTCTTCCAGGTGACTTCAGAGTCTCCACATGTCTTCTGGTGACTCTAGTCCAGATTTAATCTGAGCTTTTTCCAACAGAGTCTTTCTCTTTGTCTCCATGAAGCCATGAAACTTTAAACTTTATTTTCCATTTTAGATTTTTTATTAACCTGTGTTGCCGTTTAGAAATCTGTTTCAATTCTGATATGAATGAGTCTCTTTTTTTTGTAAATTCTTAAAAAGCCAAATTAAAATGATTCAATGTTGAACAGCAATAAAAGAGAAAACCTTCAGGGGGTGAATACTCAGCTCAGCCGTTGTAACACATTTAGGTTTTAATTTTATCTTTTTCCTTTCAATTTTTTATCATTTGTTTTCAATTGATTACATTTTTACGACCCACATTTAATCCCCTGTTTAAATCTGACATTTCAGTTCAAGCTGGATTGTCTCTTCTTTTTTCTAAACATCAGACATCTGCAGTCAGTCAGGAGGCGCTGCAGTGATCATCATTTAAGTTAGCATTAGCAAAGTTAGCATTGTGATCGGAGTTCGGTCAGATGGTTAAAAGTCAGATAAAACTCTGTCCTGACATGTCGACTAGCGTGAAGCTTCCTCACCACCATTTCTTACAGTGGGCCGGTGCTGCTCCGGCTGCATGACAGGAAGCATTACGAGGCCTTTCTCTTCACCGCGCCGACTCCCATGAAACCCAGAGCGTTCTCGCGCAAGGTCACAAACGTTCCGTCGTTCCGTTTTCCAGCAGGACGTCTATCGGCGTGTGTTTTGTGCGCGACTGCTAAGCGACGCTCTGCCAGCCCGCATGCAGGATCTATAATGTGAGCGTGTTTGTCTGCAGGCAGTGTAGCCGCCAGGAAGGAGGCAGCTGTCCGAACGCATCGACACACACTGCAGTGAAGAACACACACACACACACACACACACACACACACACACATTAAACCTCCTCTCTGGTTTTAATAGGGTTTAACGAATCAAGTAAATGTTGACTGGTTCGTTTATTTTCATCATTTCCTTGCGTGTCCGTGTTCGGCTTCCGTTCCTCCACTTTGATTTGTTTTTGTTTTCCGTTTGTGGCGTTTTTCCTGCAGGTCCGGTTGTTTTGGTTGGAAATGAAAAGAAGAAAAGTTGCCTAAAGGATTAAACCCCCCCTAAAAAAATATGACCAGAAATATGTTTGGAGGACAGAAAATGAGGCCTTTAACCCCCAAAACACCAAACCTACTGTCAAGCATGGAGGTGGCAGCATCATGCTCTCAGGCTGTTTTCATAATGGATGGATAGATAGATAGACTATAGATAGATAGATAGATAGATAGATAGACTATAGATAGATAGATAGATAGATAGATAGACTATAAATAGACTATAGATAGATAGATAGATAGATAGATAGATAGATAGATAGATAGATAGATAGACTATAAATAGACTATAGATAGATAGATAGATAGATAGATAGACTATAAATAGACTATAGATAGATAGATAGATAGATAGATAGATAGATAGACTATAAATAGACTATAGATAGATAGATAGATAGATAGATAGATAGATAGATAGACTATAAATAGACTATAGATAGATAGATAGATAGATAGATAGATAGATAGACTATAAATAGACTATAGATAGATAGATAGATAGATAGATAGACTATAGATAGATAGACTATAGATAGATAGATAGACTATAGATAGATAGATAGATAGACTATAGATAGATAGATAGATAGACTATAGATAGATAGATAGACTATAGATAGATAGATAGATAGACGATAGATAGATAGATAGACTATAGATAGATAGATAGACTATAGATAGATAGACTATAGATAGCTAGATAGACTATAGATAGACGATAGATAGATAGATAGATAGATAGATAGATAGATAGATAGATAGATAGATAGATGGACTATAGATAG